>JBAMJV010003028.1:0-84331 GCA_037951105.1 Echinarachnius parma | reverse complement strand
AAAGGGCTGAAAGAATATGCTTTAAATTCCGCTTCAGAACGTGGTTCAACGGTAGATGGTATTGGTCTGTTTTTAGATCTCAAAGTACGCGGATCAAATCCACCCAAATGAAGTCCTGCGTTTTTTTTATAGTATTAGTTGTTGGTTCTGTTTCCCTGTTTTGTGTCATTCTCCTTTCATTTCACTTTTTTTCTCGTCATTTTTTGTTCATTATATTCTTTTATTTATTTTGTTTTAAATTGTTTCAATTCATTTGTTTCTTTTGTAACCTGCATTTAAAAACAATGTTTTCATGATTGGTTTTGTTTGCATTCATTCAAATACAGTACGCACATAGCGCACACACCTCACACACGTTAATACCAGAATAAAGTTAGCAAGTATCTGTAATCCCAATATAAATCAATTGTTGGCCCCAAAGTCCACTCAGATTGATAAAGGGACAACATTTCTCCTCCGATAGACAAGATCGCTACTATATTTTCTTGCCCAAGTGCTTCAAAATATGACGACATCTGGGATAACCTCGATCACTTAATCGACTGTAAATCAACGGCATAATATGCCATTACAAAATGGACTATCATGCAGAGAGCGCTATAATGCATAGTTACGTAATATTCAAACAGATCGACTGCTTGTACGAGGTTTATCTGCCTAGTAACAGCTTCAGTGTGCGTCGTAAAATATGATAACAAAAGAATCACATGGAAACCAAACAGGTGATCGTGATGAATAGAAATTCAACTGGAAAGAGAAAACTAGTTAAAGACAAATTACCTTATTAGATGAACATAATGCTTAAATATAGAGCGATTTTGTAATAAATATTTGTACATGGAATATTTTCTATGGAATGATTTGTGAAAATACTATAACATGTTAATGTAAAACACATTCCCTTATTCAAACATATCAGGAACCAATGGCTATGAGGCAGAATGCATGTTGTACATACATACTCGATAGCTACATTGCTATTTAACATGTTTAATTTGATTGAATTGTTTTTAATTGTCATCTACCAGCATTTAGGGGATTTGGCTTTAAGGCGCGTATTTTCTTAAAGTAATTCTAATACAATACGTAATCCTCATTGATTTACTGGTCGTGATGTTCAGTGAAATATTTTGGAGGGGTCGAAGGGGAAGGATGATGGGTAGCTTGAGAGACATCGTTAAATGGACCAAGGCCCAAGGGCACGGGCGTAGCGAGTTACGTAATACCTATTCAACTGGGGGGGGGGGGGGGGGATGTAATCCGATGAATGAATAGCTCATCCCCCCCCCCCCCCCACTTGAATGGGTATCAATGTCATGTCTACGCCCGTGCCCAAGGGTGTCGAAAATTCATAACAAACATTATTTTAAAAACACTTTACCACTATTTAGCGGACTTGGGGAAACAACTGAACAAGTGGTCTCGGTCTCGGCCTCGAACATTTTTGGCGACGGACATGCACCCCCCCCCCCCCCCCCCCCCCATGGGCGTCGATACTTACGTAATACCCATTCATTAGGGGGGATGGATGAATAGATCATCCCCCCTGATGAATGGGTATCAATGACAGATCGACGCCCATGCCCCCCCCCCGCCTACACGACTCTTAACTAGTGTGTTTGGTGTGTGTGTGTGTGTGTGTGTGTGTGTGTGTGTGTGTGTGTGTGTGAGTGGGGTGTGGTGGGGTGTGGTGGGGTGGGACAGGGAATGCCATGATTTCACCTGAATGTCATAATTGTGTATCTGACAAAAAGTAAATGATTTTCCTTCCTATTCCTATGCACAAAACGGTGGCATTTGTTAAAACAAAATTTCCTATGAAATCGAAGAATAAAAAATAATTAATCCAATGCGACTTGAACCTACGGATTTACATACCGTCATGCCTAGAATGATTTGCACCAACCACCGACCCAAGAGCTACTTCTGCTTGCTTGGTGGGTTCTTAACACTAAGTAATGTTTACCTTTTCTCAACCTTGCATGATTATGCTATCATGAATATTCATTAAGACCAGCTCGAAGATCGTTGACAAAGGGATAGATACATATTCATTATACTAGATCCTTGTGGACACAGCTGGCGCTGTTGATGATACCTGCTAATACTGTGAGAAAGCAGCGCCTATAGGTGAAGTTTTACGGTATTGGGATAATTGTATTATATTAGGTGTATGCGACCATAGCGGTTGGTGGATCAATGTTCGAAAAGACTCGGAGATTGCCGCGAAATAACACTCAAGAAAACTATACAGTCAGGTAAGTAAACATTCACGTGCGAACTATTCGAGAACGGAGATTCACTGACGCAAAAAGTGTTCTTTCATTTTGTTACATATATGCAGCCAACGAAATGTATTGCACGCGTTTTACCAAATTCATTACATCACTCGACTGGCTTATTAGTCGACATAATATGCCAGCGTAATATTGTGACCTACGACAGTAAAAGAAAGATTCAACCGCAGATAGCCAAAACCTTCATTTGACAAATAACCATGAAAATAGGAGTCGTAATATCACTCATCCGAATAAGATTATTGATAGACGTCACTTTAATTCAACCAACGTAACCGATGAGTTGTCGGGATATGCATGTGCTGCTGACAAATTTACATCATCATGTGAATTTGATATACAATCTTCAATCTATCCCGTCGGTATAACGCCATTAGTTAAAACAAGAAGAGGACGCCAGATTTGAATGTTTCAGAGGAAAGGGTAACTTTGACTACAACGGGGTACATTGGCATGCAGGAAGAGCCACTATAGATAAGTACGTGGGTTTGGTCGATTCAAACAAAGTTACAACGATCTCCTGAATGCTATTAACCTTGGGGTGTATTCTGAAGTTAAAATGTATTTTATCTACGTCATATCTACGTCACTAAAATATATTTTAGCAAATTGCTATTCCTTAAGTACAGTGTAATATTTTAGTGACGTAGTTATGACGTATATAAAATAAATTTTAGCTTTAAATCGTTTTCCTGGTAATATATGAGTTCTATATGAGTTAAACCAAACTACCACCTTTATTCTTTGCTGAATAATTACAGTCCCAGGGTTTATAATCATATATTTGATGAATGACGATATAATGTAATTATTCAATTCGTGCATTGTTATTATCGAAAGTAAAATAAGAAACACATTCGAAAGAAAATAATAAATTGGAGTAATCTTGTCGATCGTGGATAATTTATCGCAATGATTATAGTTGGCGTGCTATCACAATATCGTCATTTATTGATTAAAAACATGATTGTTACATCTTTTTCTTATCGATGGGATGTATCTTTACACACGGAACATACATTTGCATTGATTTATAACCTGGAAACAGGTAATTGATGAATAAGTCAGGTTGTTTTTCTCGCAAATCATGCAAGGACAAGATTCTCAACATGACTTTTTTCGATGAAAAGTAATTTGATGATGATCTGCTGTATTGCCGTGTGCGCCTTGGGAGATGACCAGAATCATTTCCACTATGAGTCAATGGTTGGGACTCCTGCAATGTCCAATCACAGTGTCAACTAAGCATGAACTTGAAAGTGAATCGCGAATGGTCATCAGGTGGAGTCGACAACATTCGAATAACAGTATATTTCAAGTTGGTTTGGGGACATGTGAATACAGTGGTATCTCGGACATTCCTTGGCAGTGTGAATTCAAAAGTTCAAATAAAGAGTGTCTCACGGGGCTTGTAACAATTATGCTCAACAAACCTGGTAACATAACATACACGTGCGAAATTTATAAGAACGAGCAGCCATTAGAGAAATGTTACTTTCACATTTACGCACATGCGGCACCAACTGAATGTTGAACACGCCTTTTGCCAAAATCATTGCATCAATCAGGTGGTATGTCGGTCGATGTGATATGCAGTGAAACTTATGTGAATTACAACGATAGAACTGAACATTCAACTGATGACGAAATCATTAGTCTGACAAAGAACAGTGAAATTATGGCTCCGAACATCATCCGCCAAAACAAGATCATTGTAAGGTTTCATTTAAATTCAACCAACAGAACCGATGAATTGTCGGGATATGCATGTACTGCTGACAACCATACTTCTGCATGTGAATTTGATCAAAACTATAAAATCCACCCCGTCGGCATAACACCATTAGTTAATACAGTGTACGAAGGCGAGGATGCCACCTTGGAATGTTTCGTTAGAGAAGGTAATATGGACTATAATGAGGTACATTGGACTTTATCAACGCCAGCTCGGGAGGTGAACATATCATGAAACTTGATCTTAGTAAGCAACGTATCTTCAGAAGACGATGGACTATCTGTATCCTGTGAATCATCGCTGAATGGAACGACAGTATCGACATATGCTATCTTGAACGTTATTCCATTACCCCCTTCAAATACACCTCCTTACACATAAAACTGTGTTACACAACGATCAGGAGAACACACCCCTGCTCTACCACCAGATGAAAAACACATCACACCTAATCGAAATCGGACATCAAACATTGACATGATCTTTGAAGCATCTGTGACATTTCGTGCACTTCTTGCTTTCATCCTCACTGTCTCCTTTTGTGTGCTATTGGTGAAAATGGGAGGAAGCGATACTATAATTACAAAGAAAATGTCAACTTCTTGTAAACAGAATATTACATTACATCAGGGTTCAGAAGCAGCATTGGACAGCGAAACTCGGTTCCACTCAATACAAGAAACCACGGGCGTAGCGAGTTACGTAATACCTATTCAACTGGGGGGGGGGGGGGGGGGGTGGATGAATAGATCATCCCCCCAGTTGAATGGGTATCAATGACATGTCTACGCCCGTGCAAGAAACACACTCAGCTGCGTTTCTCCGCTTCTGCCTCTTCCGACACGGACATGTTGAATTAATGTGATTTTATTTATCTATTTATGTATTTGTTTGATTTATTTTATACTGCAGGGTTGGCCTGTTCAGTTATGCAAAACTGCTTTACAAAGGCGCCCTGCAGTTTAACCTGCATGTTGAAAGATGCAATATGTGGCCACGGTATCACTGCAACTGATGCAACGTGTTGTTTGCTTATTCATTGTCAGAAGTTTGATCACTGTAAAAGAAATGATTATATTTCTCAATAACAAATAGAACATTGAGAAATCCAAAGCTGGCTTTATACTTAAGAGGAAAGCAACCAGACAATAAATAACCTTAGAGATGCAAGTAAGATTTGTCGATTCAAATAAAGTTATTAGATAATAATAATTATAGCTTGTATTTATAAAGCGCTTAATACAGGGTTTCTAAGCGCTGTTACAAGTAATAGTAATTACACAAAATAATGACATTTAATAGAAAAGAAGTAATTGAACAATAAAGTCATGTAATTTAAATGAGACGATAGAGATTATATATATTGTAAATATATGCTTAAATCGATCTAAATAAGTGGGTCTTGAGTTCAGTCTTGAATGAATCCAGTGTAGTGGAGGCACGGATGTGGACGGGGAGGTTGTTCCATAGAGTGGGTGTGGCAATTGAAAAGGCGCGTTTTCCGTAACGAGTGCGGGGGTGGGACCAGTATTGAATTATAGATGGGCGGTAGATGACGAGCGAAGAACACGAGAAGAGGGTTGCATTTTGGGAATAAGTAACTCTGAGATATATTTAGGGGCTAGACCATGTTTAACTTTGTATGCAAGAGTGAGAACTTTAAATTGGATCCTTTGAGATACAGGGAGCCAGTGTAAGGAGCGCAGAACGGGAGTGATGTGATCTGATTGAATGATCTCCTGAATGCTGACTTGGTTCTAATGGGTTAAACCAAACGACCACGTTTATTATTGAATGGTCAATAAAAGTCCCAGGTTTTAACCTAATCAATTAATGACTGATGATATAATGCAATTATTTAATTCGCAAATTGTTATCATCGAAAGTAAAAGTAGGAACATGATCAAAAGAAATTAATTTGGATTCTCTCTGGTCATAATGGGTATGCCTAACATATGTTATGTACTATTAATTTGAACATAAGCCTTTCTGTTTTACCATAAATGCCAATTAGCGGGGATTTATTTCAACACTAGACAAACTAACCACAAACTTGAGACAATTTCGGAATAGATTAGATGTTGATGTATGCGAAAGACATTATTATTGATCCTATTTCATGTTCGTATATCTGTGTATTTCTTGTCTAACTTTGTGATCAAGCCAGCACACATGCTAGGTTTTCAATATGATTCGGTTGTGGAAAAGCCACTTGGTAATGATCTGCTGTATGACAGTGTGCGCGTCGGAGACGAGACATCTATACCAGACAGCAATCGAAAGGTCTCGAATGAATTTACGATGTCCAGTAAATATTCCTGAAAAGGTGTTCACACTTCGAAGTGGAAAGTCCTTACACAGCTTAATACTTCTGTTATTTTAGGTGTATGCGATCCGAGTGATACATGGAGCGTAGTTCAAAAAGACATTACTCTAGCCCCAGATTGCCGCGAAGTAACAATCAAGGAAACTAAGCCAGGAAACCTAACATAACACGTGCGAACTATATGAGGACGGATATATTGCTCTCTCTCAAATAGTCTACTTTTATGTTTTCACAAGTGTAGCGCCAACTAAATGTTTTGCACGCGTTCTACCGAATTAATTGAATCACTCGAATATCTCGCAAGGTGCATTAGTCGACATAATATTCAAGCAGAATACTGCTATTAATGACGATGAAAGGGAAAATGTAACCGTGGATTGCCAAAATCTTCATCTGACACAGAATCGTGAAAATGTGACTCCTAATATCACTCATCCGAACAAGATTATTGCTAGACTTCATCTGAATTCAACGAACGTAACCGATGAATTGTCAGGATATGCATGTGCTGCTGACAACTGTACTAGTTATGCATGTGAATTGATTCAAGCTCTCAAATCCATCCCGTCGGCATAACGCCATTAGTTAACACTGTTTACGAAGGCGAGGACGCCAGCTTTCAATGTTTATTTGGTGATGATATCATTGACTATTATGAGGTATATTAGAATTCATCAACGCCTGTTCGCGAGGTGAACATATCGGGAAACTTGATTCATGTACGCGATGTCTTTTTAGAAGACGATGGATTAACTGTATTCTGTGAATCATCGCTGAATGGAACGACAGTGTCGACAGAGGCTTTCTTGAAAGTTATCCAGGCACCATCTTCAAAGACACCTCCTGACCATACCAGCACACATAACATCGTGTTACACAACAATCCGGGAGAACACATCCCTACCACTCAATTAGGTGAGAGACGCATCACACACGATAGAAATCAGACATTATACATTGACATGATAATTGTGGTATCCGTGACATTTTGTGCACTTCTTGCTTTCATTTTGACTGTCTTCGTTGTTGTGATATTGGTGAAAAGGAGAGGAAGTGATAGAATTACAAAGAAGATGTCAACTTCTCATCAGCCGAAAGATCCCTTGAATCAGGGTTCAGAAGCAGCATTGGACAACGAAACACAGTTCCACTCAGTACAAGGAATGAGTAAGCCATTACATATGTTATGTAATATTAATGTGAATATAAGCCTTTCTGTTTCACCATTAGTACCAATTAGCAATTATTTATTTCAAAACGAGACAAACTAACCAAAAGTTGAGACAATTTTGGAATAGATTAGATGATCTATGCGATCTATCTCATTTTGTATGTCTGTGTCTTTTTTATCGTCTGACGTTCTGATCAAGCCAGCACCTGCCAAGTTGTCATTATGATTTGGTTGTGGTAAAGCCACTTGGTAATGATCTGCTGTATGACAATGTGCGCTTGAGACGAGACATGTATACCAGACAGCAATCGAAGGGTCTCAAATAGATTTGCGATGTACAGTAAATATATATGGAATAGTGTTTAAATCTGGAATGTTTTTTTCGGTGGAAGGTCCTGACAGCATTGGATAAGTCTATTATTCTAGGTGAATGCGACTATAGTGGTACGTGGAGCAAAGTTAAAAACACATCCTTCCAGCCAAAGATTGCCGCGAAGTTACAATCAAGAAAACTGAGCCAGGTAACTTAACATATACGTGCGATCTATACGAGGACGCAGATATTACTCTCGCTCAAATAGTTTACTTTGAATCAATGTTTTCACAAGTGCAGCGCCAACTAAATGTGTTGCACGCATTTTACCGCTTTTATTGAATCTCCCGAATGTCTTGAAAGGTATATTATTTGACATAATATGCAAACGGAATACTGCGAAATACGATAATGATAAAAGGGAAAATTCAACCGGTGATGTCCCAAATCTTCATCTGACACAGAACCATGAAAATGTGATTCCTAATATCACTCATCCGAACAAGATTATAGCTAGACGCCATTCGTATTATATAAACGCAACCAATGTGATGTTGGGATATGCATGTGCTTCAGACAACCATACTTCTGAGTTTGAATTTGATACAAACTTTCAATCTATCCTTTTGGAATAACGCCATTAGTTTATACAGTGTATGAAGGCGAGGACGCCAGCTTTGAATGATTCGTTGGAGAAGGTAATGAGGACTATAAGGAGGTACATTGGAATGTATCAACGCCTACTCGCCAGGTGAACATTTCAGGGAACTTGATCTATGTGAGCAATGAACCTTCTGAAGACTATCTATCAATGGATTATCTGTATTATGTGAATCATCGCTGAAAGGAACGACAGAGGCTGTCTTGAAGGTTATTCCTGCATCATTTTCAAAGACTTCTCCATACCAATCCAGCATACCCAAATCGTCTTACATAACGATCCGGAAGATTCCACTAATCGCCTCTAAAATAAATCAGACATCATACATTGATATGATCTTTGTATCATCTGTGACATTTCGAGCACTCCTTTGTTTTCTTTCTGTCTGCATTTTTTGTTGCGTTATTGGTGAAAATGAGAGGAAGCGTAACTAGAATAACAAAGAAGATGTCAACATCTCGTAAGCAGAATGATCCCTTGAATCAGGGTTAAGAAGCAGTACTGGACAAAACCCAGTTCCACTTAATACGAGATAGACCCTCTGCCGCGTCTATTCCGCTTCCGCCTCTCCCTATACATACATGTTAAATACAATTATGTCTATATGGCCAAGTAATGAGTGCAAAATCAACGTGTTATTGCGAATTCATTGCCATAAGAGAAAATTGGGAAATCCAAAGCTGTGTGTTTACTTCTTTTAGAAGGCGAAACCAACCATACATTAAAGAACCAATAGAGATGCAAGTGCGTTTAATACCAGATCTCCTGAATGCTGACCAGGTTATTTATGGGTTAAACCAAACAGCTATCTTTATTATTGGATGAACAATTACAGTCCCAGGGTTTAGATTAATTTTGTTAATGACTGACGTTATAATGTGATCTTTTTTCAAATTCCCCACATTGTTCGAAAGTAAACGAAG
Source organism: Echinarachnius parma (assembly GCA_037951105.1). NCBI lineage: Eukaryota > Metazoa > Echinodermata > Echinoidea > Clypeasteroida > Echinarachniidae > Echinarachnius > Echinarachnius parma. The sequence goes on along the minus strand of JBAMJV010003028.1, from coordinate 74,905 downwards.
AAACACGATCAAAAGAAAATCAATTGGGGCAATCCTGTCGCTCGTTGATAATTTATCGCAATGGTTATAATTTGCGTGCTATCACAATATCGTCATTTATTGATTGGAATCATGTTTGTTACATCTTGTTATTAATGATGCACGTTATATTTACGCACGGAGCATATATTTGCAGTAATTTATAAACTGGAGACAACATAATGTGGAATAGTTTAAGACATGGATAAATAAGTCAGATTGTTTTCCTTGCAAATCATACAAGTACAAGACTTTCAACATGGCTTGCTTAAGGAAAATACATTTGATAATACTCTGCTGCATCATCGTGTGCGCCTTGGGAGATGACCAGAAACATTTCCACAACGAATCAACGTTTGGGTCTCAAATCAAGCTGCAATGTCCAATCACAGTGTCAAATAAGAATGAATTTGGTGATTCGCGAATGTCTATCAAGTGGAGTCGACATTGGAATAACAGTCATGGTCAAGCTCTTTTGGGGACTTGTGATGAAAGTGGTAGCTGGGACATTACTTGGCAAAGTGAATTAAAAAGTTTAACGAAAGAGTGTTCCAAGGGGCTTGTAACAATTATGCTTAACACACCTGGTAACACAACATACACGTGCAAAATTAATAAAAACGAGCAGCTAGAGACATTTTACTTTCACATCTACGCACATATGGCACCACCTACATGTGAAACACGCTTTTTACCGAAATCAGTGCATCAATCAAGTGGTATGTCAGTCGATGTGATATGCAGTATTGATAGTGTGAATGACAACAGAACTGAACATTCAACTGAGATCCTTAGTCTGACAAAGAACGCTGAAATTATTTCTCCTGATATCATCCTCCAAAACAAGATTATTGTCAGACTTCATTTAAATCTAAGAAACGAAACCGATGAATTGTCGGGATATGCATGTACTTCTTACAACCATACTTCTGCATGTGAATTTAATACCAGCTCACAAATCTATCGCGTTGGAATTATGCCATTAGTGAATGCAGTACATGAAAGCGAGGATGTGAGCTTTGAATGTTTTGTTGGAGAAGGTAACATGGACCATAACGCGGTACGTTGGAATTTATCAACGCCAGCTCGGGAGGTGAACATATCAGGGAACTTGATTCATGTACACAACGTATCTCCAGAAGACGATGGATTGTCTATATTTTGCAAATCATTGCTGAATGGAACGACATTGATGGCAGAAGCTATGTTGACGGTTATCCCGCGATCATCCTCTACACAAACAAAGAAGACCCTGTGTCACACCGACCTATCGACTAGCGTTGTTTCCAACATTTCTGGAGAAGGCACACATACTACTCCAAGCGATGAGAGTACAGCTAAGAAGACAAATGGCGGATTAACCGCTACAGTATGTGTTCTCTTTGCTATAATTGTTATCTTTGTGATTGGTGCTTCGTTTTACGTAAGAAATGAAGGATCCAGAGGATACGTGATGTCATCTTCTCTTAACCACGTAAATCAGGGATCAGGAGCAGCACTGGACAACGGAACTCAATTCCGCCAATTACACAGAAAACCCTCTATCATGTCTGTTGTGTCCTTACCGCTTCCACCTATTCCTACGGACATGGCAAAACAGTCTTACCGAATGTCTCAAAGATCTCTAGTCGCTTTTTCCAAAGAGCAACTTCATGGCAAGTCGACCGAACATCATACTGTCTCCGCTTTCTTTGGAGACGCCTCAACTTCCAGAACATCAAAAATTACGTCATCCACTTCCTCTATAACTTTACAAGATATACCCACACCTCATTCAACGTTGCAACATCCCTCGCAACATGAAAATGAAGCAATCGAACAAAATTCCCAACATCACCTCAAATGTCACCCTCAAGTTTCCTCCGGGTCTGTTCATTCAACGTCATCTCAAAACCACCCAGCGTCTTATGGCTGCAATTCGGTAGGAAACGGTGATACAAATACAATGCATTGCATAGATAGTGAAGGGGGGTATCAAGTCATCACAGAAACATTGAACCGTAGTGTCCCCAAAATGTATTATGCCGCGTTATCTTACGACATTCTCGGGCAATCAACACAAACAGGAGGCCAGGAAACACGTGCAGGGTATGACACGACGGACTCGAGCAGAGCAGGACAGCAATCACTCGATGAAGGTTGTGTTGGGGAAATCATCAACGCCCAGGTGGCGCCATTGACTCTGTATTACACACTTGACCCCGAAAGCAAAGGCAAGAATGGAGATGATAAGAGTGCTTCCATCGTAATGCAAAGTCCTAGAGAATTTGAATCCGACGATGCTCCTTCAACATCCACTCTTAAAGCAACGTGTGACTGCGCTATCGTAGGAGGTAGTGAAACAAACATAACAAATGCTCCCGATAGTCAAGATAGTGAGGAAGGCTATCAAGTCATGAACACTACTAGAAACCCAGCAAATGACCGGAGACAAGATTTTGAAGCATCAAACACCTTCCCTGGGCAATCGGCAACCCAAAGAGAATCAAACCTGTGTACAATAGTTGACGAATCTGCCTCGAGTAGTGCCGTAGTCAAAGCAAGCGACACCGATGGCCTCGGGGAGATAACCGTCGTCCAAGGGGCATCGTCGAGTCTCTATTACACCCTTAACCCTGACAATGATCATGATGATGACAACCAACATAAAGCCGTTATATCTGACGTCGATGAACAACGTTGTTATGGATCCGATTCAGGAAGCAGCCGGCATCTCTACGAAACGCCACATGAAGCAACCGGTGTGAAGGAGCAAGATGAAACATCGGGAGACTCCTATTTGAAAGCGTTCTATTACACACTCGAGTTAGAAAGGTCCAAACCAATCAACACCAATGGTAAACCGAGTAGAAAGGGCATCCGCGCGTCACTGAGAAAGAAACTTGGTTTGAAGAGACAACATCGCCATGATCGTAACACAAGAGAGCCAGTGAAATCTGATAATACTCCTACTGAGGACAACTGCTATGAAGAGATACCATTTGACTCAGTGGTGTAGCAACAGCAGTGGCATCGGGGCATGGGGGCACGTTCCTAAACAATTTTACAAAAACATACAATTTAAAAGAGGAAAATCTTTTAGAAAAACGTAGAATTCGCCTCTTATTATTCATTTGCCCCCCCCCCCCCCCCCCCACAACAAAATAAGTCTGACCACACTACACCAAAGAATGTTTACTGGTTTTGAAAACTATGTAAATTATCCCATTTCAATGGGTTTCCTATTATATTATTATACAGATATTGACTGTCTAGAGGGGCAATATAACATTTGAGATCCTCGAGAGAAGTTATATTTTTTGTCGAGGGACATTATATTTTTCCGAAGCGCGTAGCGCTGAGGAAGAATATAGTATTCCGAGACAAAAATATAACTCCCCAAGGGAAATGAAATGTTATATGGTTCCCGAAGGAAAAAGTCAATATCTGTTATATAGGTTTTCCCATTCATTTTAATACACTTTTTTCATTCAATTTCGTCCCGAGAAGCCGAGAATGTGCCAATGCCAACTTCAATTTCGTCTATTGTCGACCAATTTTACAAAAAGTCCATTCAATTTCGTAATTTGTCACACATTTTCGTCCAGTACAAATCAAATTCGTCAGTCACAGATGTGTTCAGCAACTGTGACCGACGAATTTGAATTGTAATCGACGAAAATGCGTGACGAACGACTAAATTGAATGTACGAATCACGGTAATGTTAAATAAGGAACCAAGCAAATTTACTTGAGAAATAACTTTGTTCATATTCCCCAGTTTGAAAAGATTATGATGAATTATGATGTTGATATGTAGTTTCTTTGGAACTGTATGTGAAAACAAGTCCATATCTCGTAAGTAATGATAATTACCTTGATAATTATAAGGACCAATTTTCTATGTAGATTAATTTGAGTTATTAATATGATAAAATATTCATGCACGAGTTTGTTGATTGGATAAAGCTGGAGAATTTAAAGATTGGATTTGCTTTGAAATGAAACATTTGTTTGAAATATTGTGAATTAAAGTATAATGATTTAATGTTAAAGTTTTGACTCGGAATTATACATAATAGTCTTGGTATATAGAAAGAGATGTACCGTAATATATTAATGTTGATGATTATTATACGGTGAAATTTATTTTGGATGCAAATAATACATTTTTAAGATTTCATTGGTCGCGGGGAAAGGTGACATTCTTTACATTGTTGAAAAAGGGAGCATATGATGAAATTGATTTTTGATTATTTATGTGAAAGTAATTATATTATATAAAATTTGGAGATGTTAAAATGGTATTTTGATTTGATGTATACTGTATTGAAAAGATTATGGATGCTTAATAATATATTTATACATTTGATTTATTTGTATTTTTATATGCCAATTCCTTGTAAAATGTAACCAGTAGAAAAACAAATTTCTGTGTAATGATCATGGACTTAATCAGTTTTCAATTCAATACCTCGTTTGCTATGTGGCAAGAATTTATTTAATGAAATATATAATTCCACGAAACTATGTTCTTATTTTCGCAACTTAATATTTTGCTGACTGATCAAATATTTGATCAATACAAATATTAATTCCACCTTTAAATATTTTGGTCAAATAATTATTCACACGAGTAACTTATACATATGTATCTTTATCAAAGTATTACCAAAAGTATTATCAAGGTCACTCAATGTAAGATAAATATCTCAATATTATGTATCTGTATATAGAATTGAAATGTCTTCAACAATAGACGTTCACTTTAAAGCGTCATTTGTGACATTGTAAGAATCCTTAAAAGGATAGTACAGTTTTGGTCAAACATAATTGTATTAACTTAAACTTGTAAAGTAATCATTCAAAACTAACAGTTTCATTAAATGATGCTTTAAGTGTAGTAAAAACATATACACGATTAAGTTACAGTGCTGTTTTAATTTAAAAAGCAGTCTTTAGCACAAGATAGCGTCCTCCAGACACCTCAAAAGTTGCAACCATTTTAAAACCAAAAATTGTGAATGTGTTTTAAAACCAATTTTGTATATTTTAAACAAATGTTCACAATTTAAAAATATTTTCTTATTACTGAATAAAAGTTGGTCCTCAACATTTGTTTCCAATCGGATATACCACATTATGGATATTTTAGCTGCTTCTGAACCGATTTCGATCAAACAAGTTGATTCTGTCTTTATAATTGTGTGCTCTTTCAAATTATAGCCTCCACTTTATTTTGTTATTACCTCACACATTTTTATTTCTCGACGCGCCCTCGAAACCAAAACTGAATTATCCCTTTAATATACATATTTCGAACATTACGAATCAATATTCTGATATATTTTGTATAGTTTAATGGTAAACAAATATATTATCTGTGCAGTATGAACGCACCTACTGACAGTGTATACATTTGATATCAGAGATTTGTATTGCTTCATGTATACACTGTGTTGATACAAACATTGATTATGATTTATTACGTGAATGATGATGCAAATTGTTATATTAAAAGTTTATAAAATTTGTATCACTTTGGTGAATTGCATATAATGATTTCCTTGATGATTATATACGGTTGAACGCTGATTGTTCACTTTGATGGATGTAATTAATGTACAAAAGATTTATTATTTTGTTATCACGCGGAAACAAGCACTCTTTCGAAACTACAGTATACATGACAAACATAAAGTCACGCACACGCCCTTTCTTACACACATACAAGTTATATACAAAGAACAATAATACAATCACACTCACACGCAAATACACACATGCACAACAAACTCAATCTTTCAAGGCAAATAATACCTTTTATTAGGATCTTTAAAAATTGAATCGCTGAACTGATGTTCTTAGTCCGAAATCAGAAATACACGTAGAAAAAAGAAGGCCTGAATTAAAATTTACGTTACAACAGGACATTCTTCAACAAATAAAATATATTAGTATATAGTGTTTTGTATTTTATGTTCCCTTGTCAGTTATAGCCTCTGAAGAACATTCTGCTAGGATCGAAAATGTAGGCCCTATTTTGACTCTCAAATATTATATAATTATATCTAATGTATGTTTAGTTTGTATTTAAGAAATGTCAATATTGTTCACTTTCGATATTGTTTATATTATGTAATGTTTTCTGTTGAAAATGTGGAAATATATAAATCAAATCAAATCAAATCAAATCTAATCAAATAAATTCGAGGAACCTAACACAACAGTCATTTGATCATCCACTTGTAATCAATCATCTTATCGTACATAAATGTGACATTTTTCCAAGAGGCCGATAAAGCAATAAATATATAGCGTGATTAAATGAGACCATCATTAATCATGCTTAAGGAGAGCTTCGCTATAAATAGTATGCATCATCCCATCAAAGAAAGATGTTCCTGGAAACTAGGGCTCATATATTTTATAAAACTGCGCTTGCTTGTAATAATTCAATTCTGTCTATAATTTGTATAATAGGGACATGCAACAAGTAAACATTTCAATTTCCAAATACAGTTGACATGGTTGAAGGAAATAAGGTGGTCATAAGACAAGATATAGCACCATAAATGTCAATAGTTCAGACTACGGTACTGCATCTATTCCATTGACAACACCAATGCTCTCATACTTTGCAAGAGGTTTTGAAGTGGCAGTTTTTGTTCCATGTTTCATTAACAATTAATTTGTTTAAATTATATTATATTTGTTATAACGGACAAAACTAACGTTTAATATGTTTGATGTGTTAAAAACGCATGTGCACAATAAAAGCTACATACTCAAAGCGGTTTTACTCTTGAAATTGAAGGTAGTATGCATTCGATGACCTGGGAAATCATGGGCGTCGATACTTACCTATAATACCTATTCATCAAGGGGGTGAATGAATAGATCACCCCCCCCCCCCCCCCCCGCTGATGAATGGGTATCAATTACAGATCTACGCCCATGTGGGTAATAATATAATTGTAAAGCGCTTAGAGATGATTATCTATCATATTAGGCGCTATATATAAATCGAGAATATTATATTATTATCAACGGACACTGCACATCGGGAAGGTGCTAACCAACCTCTCAACGAACAGCATGTATGGTCACAGTTCTGATGTCGAGAACCTAATTTTGTATATCTCTCATGAATCATGACACAACCTGAACATTTATAGACAAATAGTCACGAGGATCACATAATTTGTTGTATACATAAATATACCAGGAAGAACTTGCAAAAAGAACTTTCAATTGTGAGTTTGACTCCCTTTTTAGAAGCCAAATTGAATGAGGAGGTCTACTGACGATGTGAAAGCACTGAACCCGCCGATACCAACATAAATTACATGGCATATAACTCCAATCATCATTCATTATTTTAATTGAGCAGTTTGCTAGTACACAAAGTTAAATAGGGAGACAAGTTTAAATCCCAAACATATTTCAATTACGATAATGTACTTTGTTGCACTTTATATTTGGGACAATTTTAATAATGTATGTTAGTTCTCAATGGCCAGACTGCATTTTAACACGATTTACACTTTTGCTTAATAAAATGACAATTGTAATGTCCTAAAGAACCAGTAGGCCTTTCAATCTGTTTTAATTAATTTGTATATCATTGAAAGATTTCATGTCACGTAAAGGTCAAGCATGGAGTGCATGTAATAAGTTGCACCACATTTGGCAATCTCACATTTCAAGATCCACAAAAGTTACATTTTTCAGGGCCTGTGCAGAGAGCATTCTACTTTATGGTTCAGAGACATGGACCATGAAGAAGGCACTACAGGACCGGCTTGATGGGACATATACTAGGTTACTTATGAGGGTACAAAATATTAGTTGGAGGGAACACAAAACTAAACTAGAGATCTATGGAAACATACCACCCATCTCTACCACTGTTGCTCAGCGCAGAACGAGATTCGCTGGTCACTGTTTTAGGGCCAAAGACCAAGTGATCTCGGATGTGATCTGCATGAGACTCCCATGTCCTAATAGAGGAAGGAGACCTTTGAACTATATGGACTGCATTGCAAGAGACATCCAGTGTGAAACTGGGGACCTGCAGACATTGATGATGGATAAAGATTCATGGCGTTGCATTGTGAACTCAATCTCGGATGCGTCCGCTTAGTAGTAGTAGTATATCATTGACAATCACACATCCAGAACTTTCCATCTCATCGGCAAGGCATTACGTTGCAGTTATTTCAGGTTTCACTTTCACTGTCACTTTCACTTTAAAGGGATCTAGTAAAGGGACTTTGTTGACATGTGCAAAAAGTGATGAGTGGTTGATACAATGTATATTGTTGTTATCTGATATGTCATGTGAAAATTTCAAGTGAAATGGACTTTATATGGCCGAGTAATGAGCAAAAATGCAAAGTGACATTCACTAACTCATTGCACTCACTTTGTACACGGTTCTGACGATTCATTGGATAATTTGACATCTGAACACTTCAATCGTTAATATCTTTTTAACGAAAGGGAAATTTGAAAAACCGAAACCTGTCCCATGTTTTTTTTGTTAATAAGAATACAACAAGGTATGAGGGAACCGCTAGAATTACAATTGGATTTTGAGAATTTGGACAATGTATGTCCCTTTAAGGTGTAATTTTAAACAGTTTTAAGTACGATATCAATCTTTTTAGAAGGATATGTGAACCTTCTGAGTGCCAAATTTAATTGTAATAATTCTTCTCACCCAGTTATTTAGACAAGTTCTCACGCAAACATCAATTATTTTTTAAAGGGACTTAGTAACATTGTCCAAATCCTCAAAATACAATTGGAATTCTAGCGGTTCCCTCATACCTTGTTGTATTCGTATTAACAATAAGCTCATGGGACAGGTTTCGGTTTTTCAAATTTCCCTTTCGTTAAAAAGATATTTACGATTGAAGTTTTCAGATGTTAAATAATCCAACGGATCGCGAAAACCGTGTACAAAGTGAGTGCAATGAGCTTGTGAATATCACTTTGCATTTTTGCGCATTACTCGGCCATATAACGTCCATTTGACTTGAACATTTTTACACAATACCCTGTGGACATATCAGATAACAACGATATACATTGTACCAACCATTTATCACTTTTTGCGCATCTCAACAAAGTTACTAGATCCCTTTAATTCACTATGAAGGGAAGCGTGGTAAGAAGTTAGGTGATCGAACAATGCATTTATCTTTTGTGTGCAATGATACACACAAATGAAACTCGAGGCGACCGTGGCACTCAGAGGGCTAAAGAAGGTATGGCTCTTTTTACTATCTGGATTAATTGTCAAAGAAGTGCACTTTTTTGTATATATAGAAAGCAAATGCGAACAATAGCCCACCAGAGTATTGGTGAAGCTCCGGAAGGCCAATCAGTGGTTCACTGCAGCTCAAATGAAATAAAAGAATCACAATTTAAGAATATAGGGTAACAATTAGACCCAAAATTAACAATTACATTTTTGATAGGAGGAAACTATGTACGCGGCATTTGAAGGCTTGGAGACCGGTGTCAGAGATGTTGCCAACAACCTTGTCAGGGAGACTGTTCCAAGTTCTGACAGCCAAGTGGATGAAGCTCCTGTCCAATGAATACGTTCTAGCATGAGGTACGGTTAGAGCGTGATCTGGCATGGATGTGCTAGATCTAGTCACACGTCGTCTTTCCATTGGCGGGGGGAGCATGTCAATCAGGTCTTTTGGGCAGGCTTGTGTATGCATCTTGTAGAGGACAGACACTGCTGCAACCTGGCGTCTGTGCGTCAAACTTGGAATAGAAACTAAGACATATAGCATACAGTCAATGTTGGCCATGTGATCCTATTTGTTATATTTCCACGTTTTCAAACAACCAATGTAGTCTCTCAAATATGGAATCTTCTGGTATTTTGCTCAAATAGAGGATTTGTATTTCCTTCATCATATTACACGTGCGTCTACAGTGCATAACCAACGATAAGTGTTGACTTATAATCAAACATTCGAACAGAGCCGTCAAGAGATTATTCAGTACGACAGTAGATGTTATCAAATAGACGATGGAAAGTAATTTTCGGAAAATGGAGCATGCGCGCGATCAGTTATTGTCAAGATTTTGCTATACTTAGTTCTTCTCACCCGGGTGTCGAGTTCAGGTGGTACGACGGACCAAATGTCTTAGGAAGCAGGAGAAACTGTGTCATGGGAAGCCGTGAACTTAATGTGTCCGTTAACAAATGTGTCAACGGATTTTGAAACCATTATTTCTCGTTATATGAAATGTCGGTTTAGTTTTTAACTCCCCCATCAAAATTCCGATATCGAAATAGCATCATGTGATTTAGGAATATGGGACGACCACAACCCTGAACCATTCATCATCGTAACAAATGTAAACTGCGATCTGGTTTACTGTCAGTGAAAGTACAACAACGCGTTAATTTGACTATAGGATGTTTGATCGTAGACATTGATACTGGTTTTAAAGAGCGATATCAACTGTTAGAACGATTTTATGAAGAGTCACTGCGAGGATCAACAAGTGGCACTGATTATGATTCAACATCTCCAATGACACCAACGTGGTCTGATGATGGAGCAACAGAAAGTTCACTTCCAAACGAAGTTCTCGATAATTCAAGGATAATATCTACCTCTGTGACAGCATCAGACACAGAATACAAGAATAGACGACTTATTACGAAGAAGAACATATTCCCATGACAATAGTCACCAGCACCATTTTCTTGGTTGCCTTCCTAAGCGCAATAGCTGTTTCAGCGATGATGTGCTTGATGCGGAGGCGTGTTCTACGAGATCCACCAAAGTTTGGTGATGCGCAATTGAAGGCGGAAGTCAACTCAAGATGTGAGGGCAGCGAACCCGTGTATGCAGATGTCATCTGAGGTCAAATATCAAATCATCCATGATCGAAATTTTGTCAATGGTTATTGCAAGTTAACTGTCCTTCGAGCTAAGAATAAACAACCTTGATTTTTTACAGACAAAGTATATAACAGCATGTTGTCTCTATAACAAAACACCCGGGCATGGTAGCTGAGTGGTTAAAACTGTTGTCTCATGCCCAGGATGTTCTTGCTTCGTCTTCAATCCTTGGCCGGGTCATATCAACATGAGCAAATACTCAAAATATCGCCTAATACTGCATCCTATAGCAAGGAGTTCGGGATCTGTATAATGGACAGATGGACACGGGCGTTAAAGACACGGATCTTCAAGAGGACTAGCCCATGGCCCAAAATGTTGTAGTTTTCACTACTCATAGTAAACGTGTGGCTTAGGGCTTTAACATCGTTATATATAGGCGTCACTCTCTGACACAGAATGAACAAGCATGATGGTTGCATTCATAAGCGCAATGTCCGTTTCAGCCTCGCTGTGCTTGATGCGGAGGCGTGTTCTACGAGACCCACCATAGTTTGGCGGTACGCAATTGAAGCCGGAAGTCACCGAGCTTTGGTCGTTCATTTATTAATTGAATGCTATCATAATATTTACTGCATGTTTTACTTTATACGTAAGGCTTGTGCGGGGCTTGTGTTTCGTGTGATCTAGAAACAGCTGAAACAAAGTGGATTTGTGATTTGTTATCTTGTATATGATTTCGAATTAAGAATTATTACAACAATTGCTGAACTTGATGTAGCGTCGTATTTAACGACAGCCAATAACGGTTGGCGACACTAATTCGAATAAGGATGTATAGATACAAGTTATTAAACAAAACTGAGGCCCATCTATAATGCCGCTTGAAAGAATTATTATGGCATTATATCGCCTCCAAGATATTTCTATTGCAGAAATATTTTTTAAGGGGAAGCACCCCATCCCTCGGATAGGATTAGGCTTATGATGCTAACCTTTTAGATGCCTAATTAAATGAGGATGTGGGAGACTGTCTACTGAAGATGTGGAAACACTGAACCCGTCCCTATCAATATGAATGACACGGTTTAACTCAAATCAATAAAATCCGTATTTAAATGTAGCAGTTTTCTATAGCGGATATAGCGCAATAAAACTATAGAGGATATAATGTTTATATTCACAAGCATATTTAATGATAAATGTGTTGCGATTTATATTGCCAGTGACAGTTGTATTGATTTATTAAAGTTTTCAATAGCAAGAAGGCATTTGAACTCGATTTACACTTTAGTTTACAAAAGTACAACTGTAATACCCTAATAAACAAGAACGACTATACATTTGGTTTCATTTTGTATTAAATTGACAATCATACACAACTACCCGACTCATCGTCAAGGCCATTGTGTTGCATATATTTCAGGTTTCATTTTTTACTTAATATACATCTAAAATGTGTTTAATCACGATATCAATCTTTTCCAAATGACATATGAAGGAGGGTATTGCTTTATGCTATTTTGATTAATTGTCATAAAGGTAAAATTGAAACTAAATATAAGAAATATAGTCCACCTAGTCCATTTTGTCCCATTGATTAACATGATTAATGTTTCCAGGTTTTCGATCAACCAATGTAAAGTCTCTTAATATCCGTCTGTCTGTGGAATCTTCTCGTATTTCGCTCAATATATAGGGGTAGATTAATTACGTTCATCATTATCCACGAGCCTCGAAAATTATAGTACAATCATAACAATCGATTCATATTGATAAATAATGAAACGTCCGAACAGAGCCGTCAACAAATTATTTTAGTGCGACATATTTCGTGAGTTTTTGTTACCAAACAGGCCGAGGAAATTAATTGGACAATGGAGCATGCTCGATCAGTTAGTTTGCTACTAGTGCTACAGGTAGTGCTTCTCACCCGGGTGTCGAGTTCAGGTGGTACGACGGACCAAGTTTCTAAGGAAGCAGGAGAAACTGAGCGATGGGAAACCGTAAACCTGACGTGTCCTATGGCTAATGTATCAACAGACAACGCGTATGGCGTCACTACTGATCTAAAGAACCTAAAGTTTAGTGTTTTTTTATCCGATCTAAATGCGGATATTGTAATCGGAGTCTGTGAATACGGAAAATGGGTTGATATCATCCATGTAAAATTCATCATCAGCATAACAAATGTAAACTGTGAATCTGGTTCACTGTCAGTGAAAATAAAACGCGTAAATTTAACTTTAGGATGCTTGATTACTTATGTCAATACTGGGTTTGAAGGGCGATATCAACTGTTAGAACGATTCTACGGAGAGTCATTGATGGGAAGTTCAGTTATTGACAATGCTAATCATGAATCAACACCAACGTGGTTTGACGCTGTAGCAACAGAAAGTTCGGTTCCAAAAGAAGTTCTTAAGAATTCAAAAACCATATCCATCCCTGTAATTCCTGAGAAGAACAGACGGATTCTTACAGACGACAAGCAGCGCCGCGATGATGGAGACATTCCCATGACAATAATCGCCAGAACCGTTTGCTTAGTTGCCTACATGAGCGCAATAATCGTTTCAGCATTGCTGTGCTTGGCCCGGAGACGTATTCTATGAGATCGACCAACGGTGGGTGATACACCATTGGAGGCGGAAGCCCGGGGGGCGGGGGAGACTTCACATCAAGTTTTGGGAAGGTATGTGCCTCCCCAGGGTTACGATGAAGGGGCTCCGGAGCAGATCGCCACGTTAGTACAGGGGTCTCCGGAACGGATCGCCTCTCGCCACGTTTACAAAGGGGGACTCCGGCGGCTATTGACATTCACTACCAGTGGACCACGCGGAACGGTGGAACGGGCGGAACGGGCGGAACGGCCGATATTTACGATTAGGAAGACTTAAAATGATACCTATCCTATACCTCCTAGCCAGGCGCTTGGCATCTTTACAGTGGAGAAGGGAAGTTAAAGACACGGAGCAATCCAGAGGACATGCCCCATTATATCGTTTATTATTTATAGTAGATGTGTAACCAATGGCATTTAAATGGAGGACTTTGTTACATTGTCGCTTTACTTTAAGTTGAAACAGCCAAGACAATTTGGCTCTATCATTTGTTATCTCGTTTTATGATTGCCGATAGAAAACTATTAAAAGATATATAATGTGCTTAATGCGGAGGCATATTCTATATGTAACGACTGCCACCAACGTTTGGCGACATTGAATCGACTGAGGAAGTAAATAAAACTGAAAGTACTGAGCCTATTGATATTACACCGATGAAGTGACATTGTTGGCGTTGTGATGTATGCATATCGCATCTATTATAACATGTTTGTTTGCAGGCAGAATTCCACGGGGAAACAAAAACATCCCTCGGATAAAATGTTCCAATGAGGCTCTGCTTTTAAGAAAATGTATTGAAAAGGAAGTCTACTGAAGATGTGAAAGCACTGAGCACGTTTATTTCTACATAAATTACATAATCATGATTACCTAAATAAAATCATCTATGGTAATTACAATTCGACGGTGCATAAAGCTTTATCAGAAGACACTTTTAATGTGCTAAACATTTTGTATGACAATTTGGTTGTGACTTGTAATAGGGACAGTGTTAATAGTACATTTATTTTCCTAGTGAAAAGTAGACATTTTAAAGGGCATGAAAGGCATGAAACCCGGGCAAGTTTATGTTTTTGCTATACATAATATCAAACAGGGAGAATAAATTAATGGAAGTTGGAGCATAATCGGTCAAGAAATAAGAAAACTAGATCTCTTTGAAGAAATCATTTTTTTTTTAATGGGGAACTCAGATTGATAATACACTAAAATGTGCACGTTGTGTTGTGGACACGCCCCGTATGTTTGTACAAAACATTTTATAATTTGTCAATATCTTCATATTCGAACTTCCGATTCCCCAAACTTGCTATTATATTCGTGTAGAAAAATCTACAAAACGTATGTTGAACTCGCACGAAACATATTTGTTGAAATATAGAACCAAGGGAAAATTTGTCTACAAAACATAATTTTACATTTAAACATCACCTACCCTAATATATTGCCTTTGTGATGCAGATATTTCATGGTTCGCTTCCCCTGGCTGTTAATGTTTTTGTTTGTTTCGTTTGAGCCTATTAAAGGGACTTAGTAACATTGTCCAACATACCTTATCATATTCATATTAACAATAAAAACACGGGACAGGTTTCGTTTTTTTGGGTTTCATTTCCATTTCGTTCAAAAGATATTTACGATTGAGTTGTTCAGATATGAAATTGTCTACGGGATAATTTCATGCCGTGTACAAAGTAAGTACAATGAGCTAGTGAATATCACTTTGCATTTTTGCTCATATCTATGCCAAAAAACATCCAATTAACGTGACATTTTTCACTCGTTACATTTTGGACATATCGATCACACCGATACACATTTTATTAACCACTCATCACTTGTCAACACAGTTACTAGATCCCTTTCAGGAGGGTATGACATTAAGCTAAGTGTGCACACTATTTTTTATTAATTGCCATGAAAGTGAAATTGAAAGAACCGTTAATTTAATGATGCAAACTTAAAGTGTCAATGAAAGGGAACAAATGACGAGGAAGCCATCTGCGTGGTAGTCCATCTCCAGGCATTTAGCCCAGCTTGTCTTCTTTACCCGCTCAAAAGTAAGTAATAGATCCATTCTCTCACTTACGCTACCATTTCTTATTTTGTTCAACAGATATACATCAAAGTTGTTTGTACGTTGCATCATTATTTCTAAAATATTAGCGAGCATCCCAAGGACACAATCAGCCGATTTGTGCGTTTGGCTTACATCGATCATGACTAATATATAATAATTGATATGAAAAACGTTTGATTAGCGTGTTCAGTGATTTGATCTCTCCTGAATTCTTCAGTTTCCGAGCAGATAAACGAATAATTTGACAATGGAGCATGCTCAATCGGTTATTTTGCTACTATTAGTACTTCTCACCCATTGTTCAAGTACAGACGGTACTGCTGACCAAGTTTATAAAGAAACAGGAGAAACTGAGCAATGGGAAGCGGTAAACATGACGTGTCCTATTGCTAATTATACCTCAACGGATATCTATGGCATTGGCTATCGTGATAAGAAAATTCGGTTAAGTGTGTTTTTCTGTTATCAAAATACCAACATCGAAATAGGAGCCTGCGAATATGGAAAATGGGGAAACATTATACCCATACCATTCATCAACATTACAAAAGTAAACTGCGATTCTGGTTTACTGTCAGTGAAAATAAAACAACATGTTAATTTAACTATAGGGTGTTTGATTACAAATGTCGACACTGGGTTTAAAGCGCGATATCGACTGTTGGAACGATTTTATGAAGAGTTAGTGGCTACGTCAACATCTGGTGAAAGCAGTTCTACTCCAACATTTTCGTCAACAGCCACATCTTCCACTGTATTAGCGACTGGATTTTTAGATCTTAATATTTCAGAGAATATAGCTTCAAACCCAAATGTTTTTACGACAAGAAGGAGTATTACAGACGACACGTCGGGCCGCTATGATGGAGACATTCGCATGGCAATATTCACCAACACCATTTGCTTGGTTGCCTTCCTAAGCGCAATAGCTGTTTCAGCGTTGTTGTGCTTGATGCGGAGGCGTGTTCTACGATATCCCACCAACGTTTGGCGATACGCAATTGAAGGCGGAAGTCGGGAGAAGTTGTGCGAGTAGCGAACCCGTGTATGCCGATGTTAATGAGGTGACTTATCAAATCATCCATGATACAAATTAGTCAATGGTAATTGTAAGATAACTGCTTTTGATGGTAACAAAAATAACCTGGATGTTTGACAGTCATTAGAGTTATCATAAACACATGGTATATTGTCCACATAAATAAACATTGGGCATTGTATAGCTGAGCGGTTAAGGCGTACGTGCACGTTTAAGCATGGGAGGCCTTTGCTACCCTAGGCTCCCTATGCGAGTCATACCAACACGCCCATACGAAGCTGCTTTACAAATGAGGACTAAATATCCCTCTTTTGTATATTTTATTATCAATAGTACACGTGTGGCCAAGTGTACTGAATTGGGGGTGGGCGCAATCCTCAGACACGGGACAAACACGGACAGGAAACCTCGACTTTTAGCTTTGTTTCATTGGTGCTCTTCTAGATGCCAATGCTTATTTAACGACTGCCACCAACGTTCGACGACATTAAATCGAATAAGGAAGAGGATACACTAATGTAAAAGTACTGAGCCAATCTATCTGATATCTATACAAGTGACTTTCTTATGACTTTCTGAAATTATGATTCATCACCGTACCTACCACACGTTTCTTTTACTGGAATAATTCTATGGGAAAAACACTTCGTCCCTCGGATAGGAAATTGTAACTAAGTTCCATTTTCAAATGACAAATTGAAAGCAAAACTCTATTGCAGATGTGAAAGCACTGTATACCCGTCCGTACCAACATATATAACTTGACATGAATACAACTATCTATCAGCAGTTTACCATACAGCTAAACAAGAAGACAGTTTTAATGCCCCAACATAAAATAATTTGGTTGTCATTTCTATTTGGGAAAGTGTTAATTGTAATGTGGCAAGTAAGCCTTTAAAGGGATCATGTAACATTGTCCAAATCCTCAAAATCCATTTGGAATTATAGCGGTTCCCCTATTCCTTGCTGTATTTGTATTAACAATATCAAAGCATGTGACAGGTCTAGATTTTTCGAATGTCACTTTCGTTAAAGAGATATTTACGATTGAATTGTTCAGATGTTGAATTATCAAATGGATAGTCGTAACCGTGTATAAGTATACAAAGTCATTGCAATGAATTAGTGAATATCACTTTGAATTTTTGCTCATTACTCGGCCATAATCCATTTTAAACTTGAGATTTTAACAATACCAGTGTACATATCAGATAACAACAATAAACAATGTATTATGTATTTATGTTGAGGTGACTATAATTATTATATCCCATTAGTATGATTTATACATGTATTTTGTGAAAATGAAAACAATAAACTTGAAACTTGAAACTTGAAACATTGTTTCAACCGTTCATCACTTTTTGCACATGTCAACAAAATTACTAGATACCTTTAATTTTCAATAAAACCCGGGTAAATTGTTGTTTCAAACTAGAACAGACTGAAAGTGGAAATTAATTATGGATGAAAGGTGCAGTACAATCGATAAAGAAATAAGACAACTTTAGCTCTTTGAGAATATCCTTTTGTCTCTCTGGGTGACTCCGATCGGCACCGCACTCAGACAAATGTGTAGTTAACTCCCTATATGTTTGGTACACAACACTTTCCATTTGTCAATGTTTGTTAATGTTCTTCATATTCACACTACTTGTCTATTCCCTAAACTTAATACAATCTGGTGTAGAAACATATTCTACAAAACGTACTTTGAACTCAAGCGAAGGGAAAACATATATTTTGGGAAAAATTGAAAAGGGGGGAAATTGGTCAACAAATTATGGGGAGTCGTCCACAAATTTGCCAAACTGCAATTAAATTTTTGTCTTCAAAGAGTCATTGTTGTCTTTTTTTATTGATCGATTGTACTCAGACTTTCAGAAATTAGTATGTCTATAATAAAAACAACAGTTTGCCTGGTTTCATTGTACTTTTATCCTCAAGTAACACTTTCATTCATTTGTATTATATTGATTATCACCCAAAATAAATCACCTACCCTATAATTAATGCCTTTGTGTTGCAGAGATTTCACTTTCCACTTTCACTTGTTGTCAATGTTGTTTTGTTAATTTGACTCAAGATACGAACTCTTTTTAATGATTCCATTACGGATGGTATCTGGCATTTACAAATTAAGGATCACGGTGGGTAGATTAATTTCTATGGAAGTGAAACTACAAGAACCGTTATATTTATTTATCGATGAGAAATAAAGGTAACAATGAAAGGGGACAGATAATGATAAAGTAATCTAGTCCATCTATCGGCATTTGGCCCAGCTCGTAATTTTCACTTGCTCGTAAGCTGACATTAGCTTCATTCTCTCACCTATGCCAATTCTTCTCGCTTTATTAAAATGATACATAGAAGTACATTGTATCTTGTTATTAGTTTTGTTAAACATTAAGGATAAGGAGCATTACGAGGACACTATCAATCGATTCGATGCTGTTTGCCTACATTAATCATGACTAATATAATCATTGATAGAACAAAATTTTGAACGGCGTGATCAGTATTTTATGCTCTCCTGAATCCATTAGTTTTCGTGCAGACAGCGGATAATTTGACAATGGCGCATGCTAGACCAGTTACTTCGCTATTGGTTCTTCAATTATTACTGACCATGGGGTCCAGTGTAGGTGGTCAGCCTACTGCTGCCCAAGCTTCTAAGGAAGGAGGAGAAACTGAGCAATGGGAAGCCGCTAACCTGACTTGTCCTATTGCTAATGCCTCAACGGATGTATATGGCAAGAGCAACCTTTATAAGAAAGTTCGGATCAGTTTTTTCTTCCATCAAAATATAGATATCGAAATAGGAGCATGCGAACTTGGAAAATGGGAGGACACTATCACTGTTCCATTTATCAACATAACTTACTTTAACTGCAATTCTGGTGTACTGACAGTAAAAATAAAACAACGTGTTAACTTCACTATTGGATGTTTGCTCCTACAAATGAACACCGGGATAAAAGTGCAATATCCACTGCTAGAACGATTTTATGAAGAGTCGGTGGAACCGTCAGCTGGTGAAAACAGTTTTACTTCGACTCGTTCGTCATCAACATCCACATCGTCCTCTTCATTAGCGACAGGAATGTCAGATCTGAATATTTCAGAGGACATAACTTCAAACCCGAATGCTATAGCGACAATAAGGAGTGGAAGACTTACGTCGGGCCGCTATGATGGAGACATTCGCATGACAATAGTCACCAGCATCGTCTGCACGGTTGCCTACATAAGCGCAGCAGCTGTAATAGCGTTGCTGTGCTTGATGCGGAGGCGTGTTCTACGAGATCCACCAACGTTTGGCAGGACAAAGTTGACGGAGGATGTCATCAGAAGATGTGAGAGCAGCGAACCAGTGTATGCCGATGTCAACGAGGTGACATATCAAATCATCCCTGATCGAAATTAGTCCATTCTAATTGCAAGATAACTGTTTTTATTGGTAACCTAGACATTTTACATACACTAATCAGAAACACATGTCTTGTTGTCTACAAAAATACACTGGGCATGGTAGCTGAGCGGTTAAAGCGTTCGTCTCATGTACGGAATGTCCCTGCTTCATATTCGATCCCTGGGAGAGTCCCAAAGACTTAAAATAAAAAAAGCACTTACTGCCTCGTACAATCCTAGCAAGATGCTTTGCATCTATATAATTGAGAAGCGAGTTAAAGACGCGGAGCTGCTGTACAGGAGAGGACTACCCCCTTTTGTGTAATAATGTTATTATTGACAGATACGTGTGGCCAAGTGTAATGAAATGGAGGTAGGCGCAATCCTCGGACACGGAACAAACACGGACAGAAAACCTCGACTTTTAGCTTTGTTTCATTGGTGCTCTTCTAGAAGCCGATGCGTATTTTAACGACTGCCACCAACGTTCGGCGACACTAAATCGAATAAGGAAGAAGATACAATATGTGAAAGTACTGAGCCTATCTATCTGATATCGATACAAGTAACTTTCTTAATTATGACTTTCTGAAATTATGATTCATCACCATGCCTACCACATGTTTCTTTTGCTGGAAGAGTTATATGGGGGAAAACACTTCGTCCCTCGGATAGGAAAATTATAACTAAGTTCCATTTTCAAACGACAAATTGAATGCGGAACTCTATCGAAAATGTGAAAGCGCTGTACCCGTCCGTACCAACATATATAACATGACATAAATAAAACTATCTATCAGTTTAGCAGTTTACCAGTCTAGTCCATAAAGCTAAACAAGAAGACATTTTTAATGTCCCAACATCATTTTGGGATATTTGGGAAAGTGTTTAAAGGGATAAAGTAACATTGTCCAAATCCTCAAAATCCAATTGGAATTCTAGCGGTTCCCCAATACCTTGCTGTATTTGTATTAACAATATCAAAGCATGGGACAGGTTTCGGTTTTTCGAATGTCACTTTCGTTAAAAAGATATTTATGATTGAATTGTTCAGATGTTGAATTATATCCAATGGATAGTCGTAACCGTGTACAAAGTCATTGCAATGAGTTTATAGTGAATATCACTTTGAATTTTTGCTCATCACTCGGCCATAATCCATTTTTAAATTGAGATGTTCACAATACCAGTGGACATATCAGATAACAACAATAGACAATGCATTTTGTATTTTTGTTGTATTGACTATAATTATTATATCACATAGTATGATTTATACATGTATTTTGTGAAATTGAAAACAATAAACTTGAAACTTGAAACTTGAAACATTGTATCAACCGTTCATCACTTTTTGCACATGTCAACAAAATTAATACATACCTTTAATGTTCAATAAAACCCGGGCAAATTGTTGTTTCAAACCAGAACAGACTGAAAGGGGAAATTAACTATGGATGGAAGGTGTAGTACAATCGATAAAGAAATAAGACAACTTTAGCTCTATGAAAATATCCTTTTGTCTCTATGGGTGACTCCGATCTGCAACGCACTCAGACAAATTTGTAGTTAACTCCCTATATGTTTGGTACACAACACTTTCCATTTGTCAATGTTTATTAATGTTCTTCATATTCACACTACTTGTCTATTCCCTAAACTTAATACAATCTTGTGTAGAAACATATTCTACAAAACGTACTTTGAACTCAAGCGAAGGGAAAACATATATTTTGGGAAAAATTGAAAAGGGGGGAAATTGGTCAACAAATTATGGGGAGTCGTCCACAAATTTGCCAAACTGCAATTAAATTTTTGTCTTCAAAGAGTCATTGTTGTCTTTTTTTATTGATCGATTGTTCTCAGACTTTCAGAAATTAGTATGTCTATAATAAAAACAACAGTTTGCCTGGTTTCATGTACTTTTATCCTCAAGTAACACTTTCATTCATTTGTATTATATTGATTATCACCCAAAATAAATCACCTACCCTATAATTAAGGCCTTTGTGTTGCAGAGATTTCACTTTCCACTTTCACTGGTTGTCAATGTTTTTTTGTTAATTTGACTCAAGATACGAACTCTTTCTAATGATTCCATTACGGATGGTATATGGCATTTACAAATTAAGTATACACGCTGTATAGATTAATTGCTATGGAAGTGAAACCTCAAGAACCGTTCAATTTATTTATTGATGCGAAATAAAGGTGACAATAAAAGGGGATGTCATAATGATAAAGTCATCTAGTCCATCTATCGGCATTTTGCCCCAGCTCGTCATTTTCACTTGCTCATCGGAAGCTGAGAATAGCTTCATACTCTCACCTATATATATGCTACATATGCTACCTCTTCTCATTTCATTCAAATGATACATATAAGTACATTGTATCTTATCATTAGCTTTGCTAAACATTAAGGCGCATAACGAGGACACTATCAATCGATTCGATGCTGTTTGCCTATATTAATCATGATTAATATAAACATTGATACGACAAACGTTTGAATGGCGTGATCAGTGTGTTGTACTCTCCTGAATGTCTTTAGTTTTCGTGCAGACTACGGATATTTTGACAATGGCGCGTGCTAGACCAGTTACTTCGCTATTGATTCTTCAATTAGTACTGACCCTGAGGTCCAGTTTAAGTGGTAAGCCTTCTGCTGCCCAAGCTTCTAAGGAAGGAGGAGAAACTGAGCAATGGGAAGCCACTAACCTGACTTGTCCTATTGCTAATGCCTTAACGTATGAATATGAATATGGCGTTAGCAATCTTCATAAGAAATTTCAGATCAGTTTATTCTTCCATCAAGATATAGATATAAGAATTGGAGCATGCGAACTTGGACAATGGGAGGACACTATCAATGTTCCATTTATCAACATAACTTACTTTAACTGCAATTCTGGTGTACTGACAGTACAAATAAAACAACGTGTTAACTTCACCATTGGATGTTTGATCCTACAAATCGACACCGGGATAGAAGTGCGATATCCACTGTTAGAACAATTTTATGAAGAGTCAGTGGAACCGTCAGATGGTGAAAGTAGTTTTACTTCGAGTTCAACATTTCCGTTATCAGCCACATTGTCCACTCCATCAACGACCAGAATCCCAAGTACTAGTGTTTGGGAGAAAACAATTAAAAAAACAAATATTGTATCGACAATGCTGATTGATACATACGACACGTCGGGCCGTTATGATGGAGACATTCGCATGACAATAGTGACCAGCATCGTCTGCTCGGTTGCCTTCATAAGCGCTATAGCTGTTACAGCGTTGCTGTGCTTGGTACGGATGCGTGTCTTACAAGATCCATCAATGTTCGGCGATACACGATTGGAGGCGGATGTCAGCAGAAGATGTGAGAGCAGCGAACCAGTGTATGCCGATGTCAATGAGGTGACATATCAAATCATCCCTGATCTAAATTAGTCCATTCTAATTGCAAGATAACTGTTTTTATTGGTAACCTAGACTTTTTACATACACTAATCAGAAACACATGTCTTGTTGTCTACAAAAATACACTGGGCATGGTAGCTGAGTGGTTAAAGCATGGTAGCTGAGTGGTTAAAGCGTTCGTCTTATGGATGGAATGTCCCTGCTTCATATTCGATCCCTGGGAGAGTCCCAAAGACTAAAAAAAAGCACTTACGGCCTTGTACAATCCTAGAAAGATGCTTTGCATCTATAGAATGGAGAAGGGAGTTAAAGACGCGGAGCTGCTGTACAGGAGAGACACTACCCCCTTTTGTATAATAATGTTATTATTGACAGATACATGTGGCCAAGGTAATGAAATGGACGTATAAAGCGCAATCCTCGGGCACGGGACAAACATGGACAGGAAGCCTCGACTTTTAGCTTTGTTTCATTGGTGCTCTTCTAGATGCCAATGCGTATTTAACGACTGCCACCAACGTTCGGCGACACTAAATCGAATAAGGAAGAAGATAAAATAATTATGTGAAAGTACTGAGCCTATCTATCTGATATCGATACAAGTGACTTTCTTATGACTTTCTGAAATTATGATTCATCACCGTGCCTACCGCACGTTTCTTTTGCTGGAAGAATTCTATGGGGAAAACACTTCGTCCCTCGGATAGGAAATTATAATTAAGTTCCATTTTCAAATGACAAATTGAATGCGGAACTCTGTATTGAAGATGTGAAGGCACTGTACCCGTCCGTACCAACATATATAACATGACATGAATAAAACTATATCAGTTTAGCAGTTTACCAGTTTACCAGTCTAGTCCGTAAAGCTAAACAAGAAGACAGTTTTAATGTCCCAACATAATTTTAAATAATTTGGTTGTCATTTCTATTTGGGAAATTGTTAATTGAAATGTGGCAAGTAAGCCTTTAAAGGGATCAAGTAACATTGTCCAAATCCTCAATATCCAATTGGAATTCTAGCGGTTCCCCATACCTTGCTGTATTAATAATATCAAAGCATGGGACAGGTTTTGGTTTTTCGAATGTCACTTTCGTTCAAAAGATATTTACGATTGAATTGTTCAGATGTTGAACTATCCAATGGATAGTCGTAACAGTGTACAAAGTCAGTGTAATGAGTTAGTGAATATCACTTTGAATTTGTTGCTCATTACTCGGCCATAATCCATTTAACTTAAGATTTTCACAATACCAGTGGACATATCAGATAACAATAAACAATGTATTTTGTATTTATGCTGTATTGACTATAATATATTACATTAGTATGATTTATACATGTATTTTGTGAAAATGAAAACAATAAATTTGAAACTTGAAACTTGAAACATTGTATCAACCGTTCATCACTTTTTTGCACATGTCAACAAAGTTACTAGATCCCTTTAATGTAAAATAAAACCCGGGTAAAATGTTGTTTCAAACTAGAACAGACTGAAAGGGGAAATCAATTATGGATGGAAGGTTTAAATAGTACAATCGATAAACAAATAAGACAACTTTAGCTCTTTGAAAATATCCTTTTGTCCTATGGTCATAGTAAAGGGATAGTTGAGTTTGATTATTTTGTGAGATAATGCAAAACTGAATGTAAAATTTGAAAGAGCATAATATTTTAGTGACAGAATAAACTTTATTTGATCAAAATCGGTTCAGAAACGGCCGAAATATCCATAAATGTAACCATTTGTAATAAATGTGGGGCCCCACAAATATTAGATAATTTTGAACCAACCGTTACAAATTTGTTTTTAAATGCTTCCTCTATTCAAAAATGTTCAAAAGAAGTTTTTTAATAGTTGTTGATTATCTCTCTATCTAATCACTATTTTTACGAACCTTCACATGCACAATATTTTATTTAAAATGGTTTAAACCAATGACTTTTTAGAGAGCGCCATCTTGAGTTTGAACGGCTCTGTTTGAATGATAAAAGGCTTTTTACTTAGTCGTTTGTATTTTTGAATTCCTTTCAAGCATGATAGAGTTATAACTATTAATTTGTAATGTATGGTGCAGGTTTTGGTTACTGAAATTCAGTTTGACCAAAACTGTACTCTCTTTACCAGAACTCAACTATCCCTTTAATAGAAATATCTTGACTTCAAAGAGTCCCACTTGTATCTTGTTTACTCTATAGTTAGAACACATGTTTATGATGTATATATATTCATTCTCACGTAATTTGTATTTTCTGTGTTTGTTGTGTGTTTGTAAAATGACAAAGACTTTTGAACCGTGCATCAAGAATATATGTTGGTCTCATTCTAATCTCAGCCATGAATACCACTTACACGCTGGTTATAAGACTGCTTTTTGTATTCATACATTTCTAAGAATCATTATTATGTACAATGCTACAATGACGAAGTTTTTATATGAATAATCCTCTAGAAGATCTCGATCCTGACTTGCATGTTTTTAATTCCTCCACGGCATGTCCATGTCTCTTACCCTCAGAATTTAATTCTCAATCTCCAGTTGACTCAAATTTAAGCTTGATTCATTTTAATGCCAGAAGCTTACAGAAAAAATTTGAAAATATATCACAATTTCTCTCAATGTTACATAATTCTTTTAATGTGATAGCTATCTCAGAAACATGGATAAATGCTACCCCTTTAATCCCATTCTGCCTCGATGGTTATACAATGTTAAATGCTGATAGGTCCCATGGACGCGGGGGTGATGTTGCTTTATTTGTAAAAACTGGTATTGTGTATAATATTAGAACGGATATTGTTTGTAGTTCTGATACTGGTATTAATTGTGAATACCTATTCATTGACTTTGTATATCAGTTTCAGAAAAGAATACTATCGGTGTAATGTACCGGAAACCTGGCTCAAGTATGACACATTTCTTTGGATTTTATAATGACATTGTACGTAAATTAACTAGTGAACATAGAAACATTTATATAACTGGTGATTTTAAAGGGACTTAGTAACATTGTCCAAATCCTCAAAATAAAATTGTAATTCTAGCGGTTCCTTTATACCTTGTTGTATTCGTATTAACAATAAAATCATGGGACAGCTTTCGGTTTTTCAAATTTCACTTTCATTACAAAGATATGTATGATTGAAGTATTTAGATAAGAAAATCTCCGGGCGAGATTGTCATCCCTGTACAAAGTGAATGCAGTGAGTTGGTGAATATCACCCAATATCACTTTGCATTTTCGCTCATTACTTGGCCATACATTGTCCATTTGACCTGAAATTTTCACACAATACCCTGAGGACATATGAGATAACAACAGTATACATTGCATCAACCATTCATCAGTTTTTGCACATCTCAACAAAGTTACTAGATCCCTTTAATATCGATCTTTTTAAAACTGAAAATCATGTAAATGAATTTCTTAGTATCATTTTTTTATTTGGTATATTACAGGTTGTCATACGGACTGCAACCGTTATTACCTTAAATAGTGCCACATTAATAGACAATATTTTCACTAATGTTATTGATTCAAATGCTCATTGCGGTACTTTTTGTACTGATATTACAGATCATTTACCGATATTTATTATTTTGAAAGGTCGTAATTCGTCATGTAATGAATCAAGTGAACATTTTCTACGTAATTGTTCACAAGAACAAATAGAACGTTTTCAAAACGATCTTATTAAGGAAAACTGGTCTTATGTTAATAGTTGTCATAATTCAGAAGAAGCCTATAATTTATTTATGCATTGGTTTACTATTTTATTTAATATACATTTTCCTTTGGTTAAGAAGATATGTAATAAACGTATTCGTAAGCCCTGGATTAATACATTTATTTTACGTTCCATAAATAGGAAAAATAATATATACAAACAGTTTATTAAAAACAAAAATGTAACAAATCAGAGAA
The DNA here is from genome assembly GCA_037951105.1 of Echinarachnius parma. Taxonomy (NCBI): domain Eukaryota; kingdom Metazoa; phylum Echinodermata; class Echinoidea; order Clypeasteroida; family Echinarachniidae; genus Echinarachnius; species Echinarachnius parma. The sequence continues at coordinate 47,514 of JBAMJV010003028.1, read as the reverse complement.
AGTATAAGAAACAAAGAAATAAAGTTAATAATATGTAAACAAATGCTAAGAAAAAATACTTTTGTAATGCAAAAAAAAACTGGACTGTTATTAATTCATTATGAAATAAGCCCAAAAATTCTCAGAGTATTTTATATGTGATAACAAACGTATTGATGATGGTCAATGTATAGCTACTGAATTCAATTCATATTTTGTTAATTGTTGTAAGGAAGCCGTTGAAACGCTATCAACGTCTAGTCCTGGTACCATGTTTAATCGGTTACAGTCCGTTATTCCGAAGGTTCGTTATTCCGAAGGTTCAGTTATTCCGAAGGTTCGTTATTCCGAAGGTTCGTTATTCCGAAGGTTCGTTATTCCGAAGGTTCGTTATTCCGAAGATTCGTTATTCCGAAGGTTCGTTGATCCGAAAATAAAATCGGGTTCGTTATTCCGAAAATTAAATCGGGCTTGTTATAATACTATAGTTTGTGTTTTGTTTATTTAATTTACAGCCTGCATTAATCATACCCCTCCCCCTTTCCCTCCCTTGGCCAGACCAATCAAACATTTAAGTTTATTTTATCTCTTTATATGAAGTTATAGCATTATAACAAACCCAAATTCATTTTCGGATTAACGAACCCGATTTCATTTTAGGAATAGCGAACCTTCGGAATAACGAACCCTCGGAATAACGGACCTTCGGAATAACGAACCTTCGGAATAACGAACCCGATTTCATTTTAGGAATAGCGAACCTTCGGAATAACGAACCTTCGGAAAAACGAACCTTCGGAATAATGCAACAAATGTTGGGATTAACGAACCCTATTTCATTTTCGGATTAACGAACACTCAAGTATAGGAAATTTGCGTGTTCGGAATAACGAACCTTCGGAATAACGAACCTTCGGAATAACGAACCTTCGGAATAACGAACCGCACCCGTTTAATCAATATCTTAATGATCATGTTCCCGACTGTATGTTCTTCAATTCCATTTCTGTACATGAACTAATACAAGTAAATAAGTAATTGAAAAATAGTAACGCATGTGGATTTGCTAATCTGAGTAGTAATTTGTTTAAAAAGGTAATACATTATATTGTCGATCCCTTGGTTTATATTTTTAATATTTCTTTGAAAACAGGTATTGTACCAGATAAATTGAAAATTGCTAAAATTACCCCTTTATTTAAGAAGAATGACCCACATACATTTAGTAATTATAGACCAATCTCAGTTCTACCAGGTATATCTAAATTGTATATCTAAATGTATTTATAATCGACTTTATTCTTTTTGTTAAACAAATATATTCTTATTGATTCACAGTATGGTTTTAGAAAAGACCATGTACTTCCTAGGCTTTAGCTGAGTTACAAGATAAAGTTCTTTCTGCAATTAACAGTAATAAATTTGCTATAGGGATATTTATGGACCTGTCAAAGGCTTTTGATATACCGTAGTTGATCATAAAATATTTTTATCAAAATTACAATATTATGGAATTAGAGTAGTACCCTTACAATGGTTTGATAGTTATCTTAATAATAGAGTCCAATATGTAATGTATAATAATAACCCTTCCGATGTATCTTGTATTACTCATGGTGTACCCTAAGGGTCAATCCTTGGTCCCTTATTATTTTTGCTATATATAAATGATATTAAGAAAGCTACCGATAAATTTGAATATATTATGTATGCAGATGATACTACTTTGATTACACAGCCAAATATTGTTGTCTTAGAAAGTAATGTTAATAATGAGTTAGATAGGATTTCGTTATGGTTTAAATCAAATAGACTACTGCTAAATCTTGGTAAAACAAACTATGTAACATTTCACAACAAGACATGTATTATAGCAAATATACTTAGTGGCCTTACTCTAAAAATTGATAATATTCCTTTGTTTAAAACTGACACTGTTAATTTTCTCGGTGTACTTATAAGTAGTAATATGCATTGGGATACACACATAGATTACCTAATAGGTAAAGTTTCTGAATGCATTGGCATATTCTATAGATTAAAGGATGTAATTCCTTCATCCTTACTGATATTATTATATAATGCGTTTATGATGTCACATTTAAATTATTGTATTATTGTATGGGGTAATAGTAATCACACTAAATTGGATAAATTGTTTAAATTGCAAAAGAAAGCCCTCAGGATATGCTTAGGTCGGTTGCCATTATACTGTACTCTGCCCCACTGTTTAGGAAATTGAAAACACTTAATATATTTGATTTGTATTTTTATTCTATTGCTCTGCTAGGATTCTATTATTTTCAAAATATACTGCCACAAAATATTTCAAGAATGTTCATTTTGAATAATAATGTGCATAATTATAATACTCGTGGGCGTGACTCATTCCATTTCTGGCCAGTAAATACAAATATTTCTTTTAAATCAGTAAGAAACAACTTTCCTGTTATTTGGAACTCTATTCCTCCTGAAATTTCTTCATGCAAGTCATTAACATTATTTAAAATAAACTTGAAGCAGCATCTTATATCTAGATAACACTGATTTTTATAACCAATATATTCATTATACTATGTTAGGTATACATTCTCAAATTCAAATTCATGATTTTGTAATTTTGTAATGATTACTCCAATTGTTATTACTTGCCATGCACGATGTTCCTGTCATATTTTGTCATTTTGTCATGTATGTGTCTTTTTTTCTTCTTTTTTTTTGTTTTTGTTTTTTGTTTTTTTGTATAAGTACAGTAAATCACTTTAACACTGTTCGTGGAACTACGCCTCCACAAGGCCATTTGGCTTTCTTTATAGTTTCCTTTTTTCATTTTGCTTTATTCTGTGAATCCTAATTTGTGTAATATCTATGTATTGTTTGTATTTGAAATGAAAATGAATAAATGAAATTGACATTGAATTAATGTTTTTCATATGCACACTACTTGTCTATTCCCTAAACTTACTACAATCTTGTGTAGAAACATATTTTACAAAATGTACTTTGAACTCAAGCGAATGGAAAACATATATTTTGGGAAAAATTGAAAAGGGGGGAAATTGGTCAATCAATTATTGGGAGTCGTCCACAAATTTGCCAAACTGCATTCGCCGATTTTAGTCCCCGGTATATAAATATCTGTCTTCAAAGAGTCATTGTTGTCTTTTGTTATTGATCGATTGTACTCAGACTTTCATAAATTAGTATCTATAAACTATCATAAAAACAACAGCTTTCCCGATGTCATTGTACTTTTATTATCAATTAACATTTTTCATTAATTTGTATTATATTGATAATCACACAAAATAAATCACCTACCCTATAATTAAGGCCTTTATGTTGAAGAGATTTCACTTTCCACTTTCACTTGTTGTCAAAGTTTTTTGTTAATTTTACTCAAGATACGAACTCTTTCTAATGATTCCATTACGGATGGTATTTAAAAAGTTTAGTATACACGCTGTATAGATTAATTGTTATGGAAGTGAAACTAAAAGAACCGTTATATTTATCTATCGATGCGATATAAAGGTGACAATGAAAGGGAGCAGATAATGATGGAGTCATCTAGTCCATCTATCGTCATTTGGCCTTGCTCGTCATTTTCACTCGCTCGCAAGCTGACAGTAGCTTCATTCTCTCTGTCACCTATGTTACCTCTTCTCGTTTTATTCAAATGATACACAGAAGTACATTGTATATTAGTATTAGTTTTGTTAAACATTAAGGAGCATTACGAGGACACTATCAATCGATTCGATGTTGTTTGCCTACTTTAATCATGCCTAATATAATCATTGATAGAACAAAAGTTTGAATAGCGTGATCAGTGTTTTATTTTCTCCCGAATCCATTAGTTTTCGTGCAGAAAGCGGATAACTTTACAATGGCGCATGCTAGACAGTTACTTTGCTATTGGTTCTTCAATTAGTACTGACACTGGGGTCCAGTTTAGGTGGTAAGCCTACTGCTGCCCAAGCTTCTAATGAAGGAGGAGAAACTGAGCAATGGGAAGCCGCTAACCTGACTTGTCCTATTGCTAATACGTCAATGGATTTATATGGCATTAGCAATCTTCATAAGAAAGTTCGGATCATTTTTTTCTTCCATCAAAATATAGATATCGAAATAGGAGCATGCGACTTTGGAAGATGGGAGGACGCTATCACTGTTCCATTTATCAACATAACTTACTTTAACTGCAATTCTGGTGTACTGACAGTAAAAATAAAACAACGTGTTAACTTCACTATTGGATGTTTGATCCTACAAATGGACACCGGGATAGAAGTGCGATATCCACTGTTGGAACGATTTTATGAAGAGTCTGTGGCTACGCCATCTGGTGGAAACAGCTATACTTCATTAGCGAAAGGAATGCCAGATCTGAATATTTCAGAGAATATAAATTCAAATCCGAATGCTATAGCGACAAGAAGGAGTGGAAGTCTTACAGACAACACGTCTGTCCGCTATGGTGGAGACATTCGCGTGACAATAGTCACCAGCATCGTCTGCTCGGTTGCCTACATAAGCGCAATAGCTGTTACAGCTTTGCTGTGTTTGGTGTGGAGGCGTGTTCTACGAGATCCACCAACGTTTGGCAGGACAAAGTTGACGGAGGATGTCAGCAGAAGATGTGAGAGCAGCGAACCCGTGTATGCCGATGTCAATGAGGTGACATATCAAATCATCTCTGATCTAAATTAGTCCATTCTAATTGCAAGATAACTGTTTTTATTGGTAACCTAGACATTTTACGGACATACACTAATCAGAAACACATGTCTTGTTGTCTACAGAATACGCTGGGCATGGTAGCTGAGCGGTTAAAGCGTTCGTCTCATGTACGGAATGTCCCTGCTTCATATTCGATCCCTGGTAGAGTCCCAAAGACTTTAACAAGAAGCACCTACTGCCTCGTACAATCCTAGCAAGATGCTTTGCATCTATAGAATGGAGAAGGGAGTTAAAGACGCGGAGCTGCTGTACAGGAGAGGACTACCCCCTTTTGTATAATAATGTTATTATTGACAGATCATACGTGTGGCCAAGGGTAATGAAATGGAAGTATGAAGCGCAATCCTCGGGCACGGGACAAACATGGACAGGAAACCTCGACTTTTAGCCTTGTTTCATTGGTGCTCTTCTAGAAGCCGATGCGTATTTAACGACTGCCACTAACGTTCGGCGACACTAAATCGAATAAGGAAGAAGATACAATATGTGAAAGTACTGAGCCTATCTATCTGATACCGATACAAGTGACTTTCTTATGACTTTCTGAAATTATGATTCATCACCGTGCCTACCACACGTTTCATTTGCTGGAAGAATTCTACGGGAAAAACACTTCGTCCCTCGGATAGGAAATTATAACTAAATTCCATTTTCAAATGACAAATTGAATGCGGAACTCTATTGAAGATGTGAAATCGCTGTATCCAACATACTATAACATGACATGAATACAACTATCTATCAGTTTAGCAGTTTAGCTAAACAAGAAGACAGTTTTAATGTCCCAACATAAAATAATTTGGTTGTCATTTATAATTGTAATGGGCAAGTATGCCTTTAAAGTGGACTTCCATACGATTTCAAGCTTCAAATGATTGAAAGACAGATATTCTAGGTCAATAAACACAATTTTGTATGAAAAAAGTATGATTGTGGGTTCTTATAATTGGTTTTGAAATTCTAATGACACACATTCGCGAGCGAGCTTGTTCTATCCCACAATGCACCAATTTGTGACGTGCGACCCTCACTATGCGCCTATCTATGTTTTTACACTGCAGCGAATGTGTTCTTTTGATCGGACCAATACAATGCTCGATCATGAATAGTTTGTCCACGCTGTGCCACTGACCGTGCCTTTGAGCATTACTGCATTGTTGAACCGTTTGAAAATACTTGCCTGCCCGATATTGTAACACGTTTGTCTTTCCTTCACGCATATACAAAAAACGACTAACGCCAATAGTTGCATATAAGGAATGTGAAACTAAGTTTATAAAACAAATCAATACAATAATCACAATTATTAGTGTTAAACAAATACAAACTATATTTACCAATGCCCATACGCGCCTTGAGATGATAAGGGTAATCCGATCTAGTAATTAAATTCATAATGCTAAGCGAGAACAAGGTCCCATACACTATTATCCACCAATCATTTAAATATATTATTATTATTATTATTATTATTATTTAATTTTTTAATTTTTTATATTTACATATATTTTAGTAAATATATAATCCATTGCGGATATAGTATCGGAAATAATATCGCTAATGATATTCGTTTGTCTCGCAATGTCAAACTAGGAATCTAAACGATCATGACGTTTCGTATGCTACTGCAATACTTTGTCAAATGATAATATCGAATGTAGACACTCGGCTTGTATGCTCTACCATAATGGCTCCCAACATCACAATCTCGCATGAGCGATTGCGTTCCTGATAGGTCAACAACGGAACACGCCGATTGGCCGATATGAGCGTTGTAGCGAGAAGGTGGCTAGGTTCTACCGTGGGTTTGGCATCAACCGTTGGGGGCCGGTTGGTCGGGGTAGTGTCGTGGCGACGTATCGTACGCTGGTTCGTTAGGGGGCCGATCCAGTGTCCCGTTGATTGGTTGTTTGCCCGTGTGCACCGGCCAATCGGCGTGTTCCGTTGTTGACCTATCAGGAACGCAATCGCTCATGCGAGATTGTGATGTTGGGAGCCATGGCAGAGCATAAAAGCCGAGTGTCTACATTCGATATTATCATTTGACAAAGTATTGCAGTAGCATACGAAACGTCATGATCGTTTAGATTCCTAGTTTGACATTGCGAGACAAACGAATATCATTAGCGATATTATTTCCGATACATATATTTTATTAATTCTATAGTGTCTCTTTCAGAATTGTTCAGATGTTGAACTATCCAATGGATAGTCGTAACCATGTACAAAGTCATTGCAATGAGTTAGTGAATATCACTTTGAATGTTTCCTCATTACTCGGCCATAATCCATTTTTAAATTTAGATTTTCACAATACCAGTGGACATATTTTGTAAAAATGAAAAACAATAAACTTGAAACATTGTATCAACCGTTCATCACTTTTTTGCACATGTCAACAAAAGTACTAGATACCTTTAATGTAAAATAAAACCTGGGCAAATTGTTTTTTTTCAAACTAGAACAGACTGAATGGAGAAATTAACTATGGATGGAAGGTGTAGTACAATCGATAAAGAAATAAGACAACTTTAGCTCTTTGAAAATATCCTTTTGTATCTATGGGTGACTCCGATCGGCAACGCACTCAGACAAATTTGTAGTCAACTTACTATATGTTTTGTACACAAAACTTGCAATTTGTCAATGTTTGTTAATGTTCGTCACATTCACACTACTAGTACTTGTCTATTCCCTTAAATTACTACAATCTTGTGTAAAAACATATTTTACAAAACGTACTTTGAACTCAAATTGAAAAGGGGGGAAATTGGTCAACCAATTATCGGGAGTCGTCCACAAATTTGCCAAACTACATTCGCCGATTTTAGTCCCCGGTTGAAATAAATATCTGTCTTCAAAGAGTCATTGTTGTCTTTTTTATTGATCGATTGTACTCGGACTTTCAGAAATTAGTATGTCTATAACTATCATAAAAACAACAGCTTTCACAATTTCATTGTACTTTTATTATCAATTAACACTTTCATTCATTTGTATTATATTGATAACACACAAAATAAATCACCTACCCTATAATTAAGGCCTTTGTGTTTCAGAGATTTCACTTTCCACTTTCACTTGTTCTTAATGTGTTTTTTTTTGTTTTGTTTACTTAAGATACAAAATCTTTCTAATTAGCCAATTACGAAGGGGAGATGGCAAAAATTCGTTTTGGTAAATGACTTATTTATGTTGTAGCGGTTTTTTTTGTTCTAAATAATTGAATACTGATCAACATTCCGGCATACATGGAAGGTGCACATTGTTCACTTTCTCATTCAAGGCCACTGAGTCCCTCATACACACACCATGGTTAAGACATCCGGGTTATCTAACGTGCAACGCCGACATATCGTCGCCCTGAGGGAGGAGGGTGTTTCGGTGGCTCAGATTGCTGAACGCTTTCAGGTATGCCGTCAAACGGTGCACAGAGTATGTAAAACGTCAAAGGGAAACGGACAAAATTGACAAGCGACCAAGACGTGACAGAGGTAAAAAGACCACACGTCTGGAAGATTGGTACACCTCCTGCGTCAGGCTCCTATGACCCGATTCGAATCTGCTCAAACTTTGGCAGCTCACTGGAGCTACAGGATTTGTAGGAGAATCTAAAAGAGGACGACACAAACACGCTTATACTCCCACCATATTCATGCCCACATTTCCAGGACGAAGGTTCTCATATCTCGTTTCAATCGCCAGAGAGGCATCAGGTGGTCTTCCAGAGTGAGGGATTGTACGGTGTAGGACAGTTGGAGTCACTTCCGGTCTTTTCCGACGAGAGTAGGTTTTGCCTTTCTTCCAACGACGGAAGAGTAAGAGTCTGGCGTGAACCCAACACCTCATACGACCCAAGGAACTTCATCTTCACTCAAAGGAATGCAGTTTCACCCATGGTTTTGGGGTGTGTGGGCATCTATGGAGTCTGCGATCTTGTTGTCGTGTACGGGAACATGGATAACGCAAAAATGTCGGGAGATTCTAGACTCTCACTTGTTTCCATCCGTTGGTAACATATTTGGCGACGCGCAACACCCGTCATTTTCAAGGATGACAACGCACCGGCGCACAGGGCTGCCCAGATGGACCAATGGTATGACGGAAATGACGTCAACAGGGTGCAGTGACCGGCGCAATCACTATATGCTAACCCGATAGAGAATCTGTGGGATGACATCAATGGAGCCCTCACCAATTAAGACCGACCAACCACCAGGGAGGGTTTGATCCGCTCTATCTTCAGGGTCTGGGGCAGCATCACCCACGAAATACTGCATGCTTTATACGCGACTCTACCAAGGAGGATGCGCGCCATTATCAGAAGGCGCGGGTACCCAACACAATTCTAGAACTTCATGAACTTTACATGATAAATGACTTTTGACATGTTAATGAAATGTGCCTGATAATACGATCTTAAATCATGTACTACAAATTAATTAAACAGCACTTATTATCATGTCATACATTGCCTCCTGTGTAATGCATGTGTCTATGTTGCAATATTTTTGGCACGGGAGGGTACACGCTATCTGAATTAATTGATATGAAAGTGAAATTGAAAGAAACGTTAATTTAAAAATGCAAAATAAAGGTGAGAATAAAAGGGGACAGATAATGATAAAGTCGTCTAGTCCATCTATCGGCATTTGGCCCATCTCGTCATTTTCACTCGCTCGTGTAAGCTGACAATAGCTTCACCCTCTCACCTACGATATCTTCTCTCGTTTTGTACAAGTAATACATAGAAATTCATTGTATCGTATTATTAATTTTGTTAAACATTAACGAGCTTCTCAATGACATCAGTCGAGTCGAGATTTTTGCTTACATTAATCATGATTAATACAATCATTGATAGGACAAAAGTCTGATTGGTGTGTTCAGTGTAGAATTCTCTCCTGTATCCTTCAGTTTCCATGCAGACAAAGGACACAAATTGACAATGGAGTATGCTCGATCAGTTATTTTGCTACTAGTTCTACAATTAGTCCTTTTCTCCCGCGGGTCCACAACAGGTGGTACTACTGACCAAGTTTCTAAGGAAGCAGGAGAAACTGAGCAATGGGAGGACGTCAACTTGACGTGTCCAATAACAAATGTATCAACGGATTTTGGTGGCATTAGTGTTCGTTATCAAAGTTTTAGGTTCAGTTTGTATTTCGCCTATCAAAATTTCGTTATCGAAATAGGAGCCTGCGAATTAGAAAGATGGGAAGATATTATGTCTATACCATTCATCATCGTAACAAATGTAAATTGTAATTCTGGTTTACTGTCGGTGACAATAAAACAACGCGTTAATTTGACTATTGGATGTTTGATCATGACCATCGATAATGGGTTTAAAGAGCGATATCCACTGCTAGAACGATTTTATGAAGAGACACTGGGAAGGACAACTATTGACACTTATTTATTAACAAAAAGTTCACTCTCAAACGAAGATCTCGATAGTTCAAGGATAATATCTACCTACGTGACAGCATCGGACACAAAATACAAGAATAGACGAATTATTACAGACTCCGAAGAAGGAGATATTCCCATGACAATAGTCACCAGCACCATTTGCTTGGTTGCCTACATAAGCGCAATAGCTGTTACAGCGTTGCTGTGCTTGGTGCGGAAGCGTGTTCTACGAGATCCACCAAAGTTTCGCGATACAAAACTGAAGGCGGAAGTCAACTCAAGATGTGAGAGCAGCGAACCCGTGTATGAGGTGACATATCAAATCATCCATTAACTAAAGTAACCAATGCTTGGTCAACTATCGACACTCATTATTTTGCAACATTTTCAATATCTCCAACCTGGTCAGACAGGTCTGATGATGTCGCAACGCCAATCACAAATTACAAAAGCAAACGAGGTCTTACAAACAGCGGGTGGCGTCTCTATGATGGAGACATTTCCGTAACAATAGTCACCAGATCCATTTGCCTTGTTGCCTTCATCAGTTCATAAGCGCAATAGTCGTTACAGTGTTGTTGTGCTTCATGCGGAGGCGTGTTCTACGTGATCCACCAACGTTAGGAGATACGCGATTGAAGCCAGAAGTCAGCAGAAGATGTGAGAGCAGCGAACCCGTGTATGCCGATGTCAATGAGGTGACATATAAAATCATTCATGATCTTAAGTAGTAAATTAAGCAAGTTGAATGCCTTCATGATAGCGATAGTCACCTGAAATATTTACAAAAATCTCATGCTCTGTTGTTCTCTCTATATAAACACAGAAGGCATGATAGCTGAGTGGTTAAAGCGTCCGTTACCTGCACATGAGGTCCTTGGTTCGTTTTAAATTCCTGGCCGGATCGGGCCATCATGAGCAAAACATTAAAATGGCTGCCTCCTAGCCGGGCGCTCGACATCTATGTAATGGAATTGGCAGTTGAACACCACCAAACTACCAGAGGACTAGCCAACATTTTCAACTTTACTATTTATAGTACGTGTGTGACCAAGACCTTTGAACACGTCGAAATTGCGATAACCGTTACTTTCGTACACGGGACAAACACAACACGGGGAGGAAATCCAATGTTTGACCTTATTATACTATTTTCTACATGGTGTTTATGTTTATCATAATATATCTAGATAATGTCAGGGATAGGAGCCACCACACTTTAGTTTCAAATGTGTTATCCTACAATGATGAACAATTACTTGTCAATGATTTAAATAAGTGACTGTCTCCAAATGGTCATGCAAAGTGATATTCACTACTTACGTTGTACACGACTTAATTTATCCCGTAGAAAGTTTAACATCTGAACACTTCAATCGTAAATATCTTTTGAATGAAATGGAAATTTGAAAAAACCGAAACCGGTCGCGTGCTTTTATTGTTAATATGAATATGACAAGGTATGAGAGAACCACTAGAGTTCCAAGTAAGTTTTGAGGATTTGGACAATGTTACTAAATCCCTTTAATTTCTATCATATAGGGCAATTCCACGCCAAATGAGCCAAAAGTGGAAAAATCAAATGAGGATTATTTCTGATCTTGTTTATTTTTTCTGGATTATTTTTTCATAAATCATGATCACATAATGATATCTTTCAGTTTACATGATTAAAACAAATATTGGGCGTCTCCTGATAGGAGAAACAGACACCATACATGAACCCATATACATGGGACTACACAGTGCCTATATCTAGATTTTCTTCATTTTTTGCATTCCTTTCTATTATTTTTCTGTTTTGAGGTACCAAATTGGATGATTGAATATCACATTATGTATTCAGATAAAAAATTCACTCTTTTGAGAGCCCTAAAGTATATTTTTAATGAATCAAAAACTCTGTCCTTCCGTTACTGTCCTTCCGTTACCGAACAGTGAAGCAATTAACTTCTTGTAATTAATATACCAAAAGACATATTTTTTTCAAATAAATGTTGTAATACTCTTTGAACATTAGGGAATGGACTATGAGCCAATATAACATGATAGCATTTGAAACTTCACAGAGATTGGTTCATAACTAAAGAACTTGAAAATCCATGTCCATTTTGCCGTCCTTCCGTTACCGGCCTCATTAGTGCCCATATCTAATAAACGTAATGTAAAAAAAAAAAAAAAAATAGGAAATCAAAGGTGTCCCACCAAGAGTCTCAGAAATGTTATTTACAATGATGAATCATAAGCAGGATCCTGGAATTATTTGATTAAATTTCAAAAATTGCGTCTGAATGTCCTTCCGTTACCGTGGAATTGCCCTATACACAATAACACCAAATACATCACCTACCGTAATATATTGCCTTTGTGATGCATAGATTTCATGTTTCGCTTCCATTGGCTGTTAATGTATACACGCTATTTGGATTAATTGCCATGAAAGTGAAATTGAAACAACCGTTTATTTAATGATGTAAACTTAAGATGTCAATGAAAGGGAACAAATGACGAGGAATTCGTAGTCCATCTCCTGTCATTTGGCCTGACTTGTCTTCTTCACCCGCTCGAAAGCAATATAATAAATGTCATTCTTTCACTTACGCTACCATTTCTTGTTTTGTTTTTAATTTGTATAAATACCTACAAGTTGGATGTACCTAGCATCATTATTTCTAAAAAATATTATCTCAAGGACACAATCAGCCGAATCGTGAGTTTGGCCTTCATTGATCATAAATAATATAATAATTGATATGACAAACGTTTGATTGGCGTGTTCAGTGCTTTGATCTCTCCTGAATTATTCAGTCTCCGAGCAGACAAAAGAACAATTTGACAATGGAGCATGCTCGATCAGTTATTTTGCTACTATTAGTACTTCTCACCCATTGTTCAAGTACAGACGGTACTGCTGACCAAGTTAAAAAGGAAGCAGGAGAAACTGAGCAATGGGAAGCGGTAAACCTGACGTGTCCTATTGCTAATTATACCTCAACGGATATCTATGGCATTGGCTATCGTGATAAGAAAATTCGGTTAAGTGTGTTTTTCTGTTATCAAAATACCAACATCGAAATAGGAGCCTGCGAATATGGAAAATGGGGAAACATTATACCTATACCATTCATCAACATTACAAAAGTAAACTGCGATGCTGGTTTACTGTCAGTGAAAATAAAACAACATGTTAACTTAACTATAGGCTGTTTGATTACAAATGTCGACACTGGGTTTGAAGCGCGATATCGACTGTTGGAACGATTTTATGAAGAGTTAGTGGCTACGTCAACAACTGGTGAAAGCAGTTATAATCCGACATTTTCGTCAACAGCCACATCGTCCACTGTATTAGCGACTGGAATGTCAGATCTTAATATTTCAGAGAATATAGCTTCAAACCCAAATGTTTTTACGACAAGAAGGAGTATTACAGACGACACGTCGGGCCGCTATGATGGAGACATTCGCATGGCAATATTCACCAACACCATTTGCTTGGTTGCCTTCCTAAGCGCAATAGCTGTTACAGCGTTGCTGTGCTTGGTGCGGAGGCGTGCACTACGAGATCCACCAACGTTTGGCGATACGCAATTAAAGGCGGAAGTCGGGAGAAGTTGTGCGAGTAGCGAACCCGTGTATGCCGATGTCAATGAGGTGACATATCAAATCATCCATGATACAAATTAGTCAATGGTAATTGTAAGATAACTGCTTTTGGTGGTACTGACAAAAATATCCTGGACGTTTTACAGACATTAGAGTTATCAAACACATTGGGCAGGGTATAGCTGAGCGGTTGAAGTGTTCGTGCACGTTTAAGCATTCGAGGTACTTGCTTCCCTAGGCTCCCTATGCGAGTCATACCAACATGCCCAAATATTTGTTGTTTACGAAATAGAACTATAATGCTTCTTACATTCATAGCAAGAGGCTTCACATCTATAGAATGGAAAAGTGAGTTAAAGACACAAAGTTGCTTTACAAATAAGAACTTGATATCCTTGTTGTGTATATGTTATTATCAATAGTACATTTGTGACCAAGTATACTTAAATGGAGGTAGGTGCAATCCTTGGACAGGAAACCTCGACTTTAAGCTTTGTTTCATTGGTGCTCTTCTAGATGCCGATGCTTACGAGTATTTAACGACTGCCACCAACGTTCGGCGACACTAAATCGAATAAGGACGAAGATACAATAATGTGAAAGTACTGAGCCTATCTATCTGATATCGATACAAGTGACTTTCTTTGAAATTATGATTCATCACCGTGCCTACCACTCGTTTCTTTTTCTGGAAGAATTCTACGGGAAAAACACTTCGTCCCTCGGATACGAAATTATAACTAAGTTCCATTTTCAAATGACAAATTTAATGCGGAACTCTATTGAAGATGTGAAAGCACTGAACCGTCCGAACCAACAAAAATAGCATGACATGAATACAAAATATATATCAGTTTATCAGTTTCCCAGTCTAGTCCATGAAGCTAAACAAGAAGACAGTTTTAATGTTCAAACATAATTTAAAATAATTTGGTTGTCATTTCTATTTGGGAAAATGTTAATTGTAATGTGGCAAGTAAGCCTTTAAAGGGATCAAGTAACAATGTCCAAATCCTCAAAATCCAATCGGAATTCAAGCGGTTCCCCCATACCTTGCTGTATTTGTATTAACAATATCAAAGCATGGGACAGGTTTCGGTTTTTCGAATGTCACTTTCGTTAAAAAGATATTTACAATTGAATTGTTCAGATGTTGAACTATCCAATGGATAGTCGTAATCGTGTACAAAGTCATTGCAATGAGGTAGTGAATATCAATTTGAATTTGTGCTCATTACTCGGCCATAATCCATTTTTAACTTGAATTTTTCACAATACCAGTGGACATATCAGATAACAACAATAAACAATGTATTTTGTATTTATTTTGTGTTGACTATAATTATTATATTAGTATGATTTATACATGTACTTTGTGAAAATTAAAACAATAAACTTGAAACTTGAAACATTGTTTTTACCGTTCATCACTTTTTGCACATGTCAACAAAGTTACTAGATACCTTTAATGTAAAATAAAACCCGGGCAAATTGTTGTTTCAAACTAGAACAGACTGAAAGGGGAAGATAACTATGGATGGAAGGTGTAGTACAATCGATAAAGAAATAAGACAACTTTAGCTCTTTGAGAATATCCTTTTGTCTCTATGGGTGACTCCGATCGGCAACGCACTCAGACAAATTTGTAGTTAACTCCCTAAATTATGTTTTGTACACAAACTTTGTCTATGTTTGTTAATGTTCTTCATATTCAGACTACTTGTCTATTCCTTAAACTTACTACAATCTTGTGTAGAAACATATTCTACAAAACGTACTTTGAACTCAAGCGAAGGGAAAACATATATTTTGGGGGAAAATTGAAAAGGGGGGAAATTGGTCAACAAATTATGGGGAGTCGTGCACAAATTTGCCAAACTGCATTCGCCGATTTTAGTCCCCGGTAGAAATAAATATCTGTTTTCAAAGAGTCATTGTTAGTCCCCGGTATAAATAAATTTCTGTTTTCAAAGAGTCATTGTTGTCTTTTTTTATTGATCGATTGTACTCAGACTTTCAGAAATTAGTATGTCTATAAAGTAATCATAAAAACAACAGCTTTCCTGGTTTCATTGTAATTTTATAGACAATTAACACTTATTTATTTGTATGATATTGATAATCACACAAAATAAATCACCTACCCTATAATTAAGGCCTTTGTGTTGCAGAAATTTCACTTTCCACTTTCACTTGTTCTTAATGTTTTGTTTAATGAGCCACTTACGAAGAAGAATGGCATTACATTAAGTATACACGCTATCTGAATTATTTGATATGAAAGTGAATTTGAAAGAAACGTTAATTCAATAATGCAAAATAAAGGTGAGAATAAAAGGGGACAGATAATGATAAAGTCGTCTAGTCCATCAATCGGCATTTGGCCCAGCTCGTTATTTTCACTCGCTCGTGCAAGCTGACAATCCCTTCACCCTCTCACCTATATACGATACCTTCTCTCGTTTTGCTGAAATGAGACATCGAAGTTCATTGTATCGTATTATTAAATTTGTTAAACATCAACGAGCATCTCAAGGTCAATATGAACCGATTTTAGAGTTTGACCAACATTACTAATCATGATTAAAACAATCATTGATAGGACAAAAGTCCGTTTGGCTTGTTCATTGTTTTTTTCTCTCTTGTAGTCTTCGATTCCCATGCAGACAAAGGAAACATTTGACAATGGAGTATGCTCGATCAGTTATTTTGCTACTAGTTCTACAATTAGTCCTTTTCACCCTGGGGTCCAGATCAGGTGGTACTACTGCCCAAGTTTCAAAGGAAGCAGAAGAAACTGAGCAATGGGAAGCTGTGAACTTGACTTGCCCTATTGCTAATGCCTCAACGACCTACCGTTATGGTCTCAGCACTGATGTCAAGAAGATGCAGTTAAGTCTGTATTTTCCTCAGGAAAGTATAGATGTCATCATAGGAAAATGTAAATTAGGAACATGGGAGGTCTTTATATCTGTAACATTCATCAACATTATGAATGTAAACTGCACATCTGGTTTACAGTCAGTGAAAATAAAACAGCGCGTTAATTTAACTATAGGATGTGTGACTATCAATGTCGATACTGGGAAAGAAACGCGATATCAACTATTAGAACGATTTTACGAAGAGTCAATGGCTACTGCAGGTGGTGAGAGAAAGTCTAATCAGACTTCCATGCTTTCGTCATCAACATCCACAGCGTCCTCTTCATTAGCGACAGGAATGTCAGATCTGAATATTTCAGATAATATAAATACAAACCCGAATGCTATAGCGACAAGAAGGAGTGGAAGTCTTACAGACGACATGTCGAGCCGCTATGGTGGAGACATTCACATGGCAATATTCACCAACACCATTTGCATGGTTGCCTTCATAAGCGCAATGTCCGTTACAGCGTTGTTGTGCTTGATGCTGAGGCATGTTCTACGAGATCCACCAACGTTGGGCGATACTCGATGGAGGCTGGAAGTCAGCAGAAGATGTGAGACCAGTGAACCCGTATATGCCGATGTCAATGAAGTGACATATCAAATCATCCATGATATTAAGTAGTCAATATTAATTGCAAGTCAACGCTCTTCATGGTAACAATAATCAACCTAGACATTTTATAGACATACTGTAATCAGAACCACATGCTTTTTTGTCTCAGAAATACCGTGAGCATGGTAGCTCACCGGTCAAAGCGTTTTCGCATGCACGGGAGGTCTTTGCTTCATATTCAATCCATGGGCGAGTCAAACCAACATGTCCAACATGTCCAATACAAATACTTTTGAAAATAGCACATACTGCCCCCTACATTCCTAGCAAGGGGCTTGTCATCTATAGAATGGAGAAGGAAATTTTAAAGACACAGAGCTGATGTACAAGAGAGGACCTAATATCCCCCTGTGTATCTGGTATTTAATAGTATACGTGTGGCGAAGGGTATTGAAATAGACGTATAGGTGCAATCCTCGGACACGGGACCAACACGGACAGGAAACCTCGACTTTTAGCTTTGTTTTATTAGTGCTCTACTAGATGCCGATGCTTATTTAACGACTGCCACCAACATTCGGCGACACTAAATCAAATAACAAAGAAGCAGATACTAGATGTGAAAGAACTGATCATATCGATCTGATACCAATACAAGTGACATTCTTTGAAATTGTGATTCATTATCGTGCCTAGCAAATGCTTTTTTTTTTTCAGAATTAATGCCACGGCCAAACGCTGCGTCCTTGGATAGGACGTTCCTCCGAGGCTCTTTTTTTAGATGCCGAGTCGAATGGAGAGTCTACTGAAAATGTTAAAGCACTGAACGGGTTCATACCGACATGAATGGCATGACCTAAGTTACAACATTCAAAATAATAAAAAGTAAGCAGTTTTCTAGGGCACAAAGATAAACAAGATGACAGATTTAATGTCCAAACAACGTTTGTGTGGTAAATTATGTGTCAGTTATATTTCGGAAATGTTACAGTTGTAATAGTACGTTGATGTTTTTAGTGGCAAGCAAACCTTTAAAGTTAAATATAACCCGGGCGATTTGGTGTTTTCACTATGCAATGCTACATACAATGAATATACTATGAAAGTCGAAGCATTATTGGTCAAGAAATAAGAAAAAATATAACTATTTGAAGATATCCAATTTTTTATCTGGGGGACTCAGATTGGCATTGCACTCGGACAATTTTGTGGACAACTCCTTTTATGTTGTGTACACCAAACTTCCCATTTGTTAAAGAGGTTGTTCAGTTTTTGGTAGAGAGGGCGCTGCACAACATAGTTTTTCGTGGGTAATGAAAAACTGAGTGTCGAATTTGAAAGAACATGCAATTTTATTGGCAGAATAAATTTTATTTGGTCAAAATCAGTTCAGAAATGGCTGAAATATCAATAAATATATCCGATGGTATTTATTTGGGCCCCAAATAAATACGATGATTTTTTTCAATTCCCTAAACTAACTTTTATTACACTATATACAAGTGTATAAATATATTGTACAAAACATCTATTGAATTCAAACGAAGGGAACAAAACAAATTTTGTGAAAATAAGAAAAGGGGAAAAATTGGTCTACAAATTACTGTGGAGTTGTCCACAAATTTGCCAAACTGCATTGTCAATTTGAGTCCCCTTTTGAAAGAAATGTCTACCTTCAAACATTGTGTCAAATGGCCATTGTTTTTATTTTTTTGATCGATTGTACTCAGGACTTTCAGAAATTATTATATTATGTCTATTATCGTAAAAACAACAGTTTGTTTGGTTCATTGTATTTTTATAATCAATTAACACTTTCATTAATTTGTATAATATTGATAATCACGCACAATAAATCACCTACCTATCATTAAGGCCGTTGTGTTGCAGATATTTCACTTTCCACTTTCACTTGTCGTCAATGTGTTTGCTTGCTTTACTTAAGATACCAACTTCATTCTAATGAGCCCATTCCGGAGTGTTTAAAGCATTACGTATACACACTATCTGAATGAATTTCTATGGAAGTGAAACTAAAAAACACGTTATATTTATTTATCGATGCGAAATAAAGGTGACAATGAAAGGGAGTAGATAATGATAAAGTCTTGCCTAGCTCGTCATTTTCACTCGCTCGTGAGCTGACAATAGCTCCTTTTCTCATTTTTATTCAAATTATACATAGACTTACATTGTATGTTATTAATAATTTTGTCAACACCAACGAGCATCTCAAGGACACTGTACTATCAACTAACTTATGAGTTTGAACAACATTAATCATGTGAATATATTATTCATTGCGGATATGGTATCGGAAAAGATATCGCTAGTGATATTCGTTTGTCTCGCAATGTGGTCAACAAGGAATCTTAAGAGATCACGACGTTTCGTGCGCCGCTGCAACACTTCGTCAGGTGTGATACAAATGTAATGCAAGCAAGGGAATATATACCCCACGGGTAGCGCAGCGCGCTACGCCGTATGAGCGAGAACGCTCCTAATTGGTCAATAACGGACAAGGCCAATTGGTCGGTGCGCACGGGCGCTCGACCAATCAGCGGACCGGTTGGCTGGCTCGCCTGCTCGGCGGGAACAATGGCGTGTTCAACCAATCAGCGGGCCGCTAACTCGGGCTGGCCTATTTGGAGGAATCAATGGCGTGTCGGTGCCGGATGTTCGGGCAGATTCATGGGCCGCTGTCTCGGCTGGCCTATTAGGCGGAATCAATGGCGTGTCGGTGCGGGCTATTCGGGCAGATTCATGGCGGCGTATCGTACGCATCCAAAACTCGGGGAAGTCGATCCCGTTGTCTCTATTGAAATTGTTGGGATTCAGGCGGATATTGATAGCTTCCTTTACCCTTCGTGTGTACCAATGCCGTTCTTGGGAAAGGCATTGAACCCCGTCCCAGTCTGGCTGATGCTGGTTGTCCCAAGCATGTTCGGCTACGGCTGAGCTGTCAGTATGGCGGAGCCTGACGTCCCTCTTATGCTCAGAGATTCTTTCGGATATCGGTCGGGCAGTCTCACCGATGTAGGACTTATCGCATCCTTTGCAAGGGATGTTGTACACGATGCCTTCCCGTCTCTGTGTTGAGGAATTGGATCCTTGGGGCGTGTTAGTTGCTGGCGTAGTGTGTTATCTGATCTGAAGACCGTTCGGATCCCATGGCTCTCTAGGCGGCACCTGAGTTGTTGGGAGACACCATCTATGGACGGCAAGACTGTGAAAATGTTGTATACCTTCTGATCCTTTGGGTCTGACGTTCTATTCTTGGTGTTGTGTACAAAACGGCGTGGGTAACCGTTGAGGCTCAAGGCACTACGGACACGTGCCCGCTCTTTGCATGGCTGCTGTGGACTAGTCACAATGCGTGATGCTCTGTCAAATAGACATTTGACCAGACCTCTCTTCACCGATATGGGATGGTGAGAGTCAAACGCTATGTACTGGTCTGTGTGGGTAGGCTTCCTGTACACCGAGGTGGAAAGCCTGTGGTTGTCGTGTCTGTGAACCAGCGTGTCTAGAAATGCTATCTTCCCTTCACTTTCCATCTCTGATGTGAACTGGATGGATGGATGTTCAGTGACACCGGTGAGTGGAGACAGAATCTCTGCTAGGTGCTTCGAGATGTTGTAGGCAAAGGAACCTATGCATGACACTATGGGTCGTAGTGGTATTGTGGATTTGTGTATCTTGGGTAACCCGTATATTCTAGGAGGTTGCTTCTGTGTGGGTTTCAACCTTCGATAGGTTGGTTCATCCAACACGTTGTCTTTCTTGAGCTTCAGCAGGGTGCTGTGCTACCCACACATACCAGTACATAGCGTTTGACTCTCACCATCCCATATCGGTGAAAAGAGGTCTGGTCAAATGTCTATTTGACAGAGCATTGTGACTAGTCCACAGCAGCCATGCAAAGAGCGGGCACGTGTCCGTAGTGCCTTGAGCCTCAACGGTTACCCACGCCGTTTTGTACACAACACCAAGAATAGAACGTCAGACCCAAAGGATCAGAAGGTATACAAGACTTTCACAGTCTTGCCGTACATAGATGGTGTCTCCCAACAACTCAGGCGCCGCCTAGAGAGCCATGGGATCCGAACGGTCTTCAGATCAGATAACACACTACGTCAGCAACTAACACGCCCCAAGGATCCAATTCCTCAACACAGACGGGACGGCATCGTGTACAACATCTCTTGCAAAGGATGCGATAAGTCCTACATCGGTGAGACTGCCCGACCGATATCCGAAAGAATCTCTGAGCATAAGAGGGACGTCAGGCTCCGCCATACTGACAGCTCAGCCGTAGCCGAACATGCTTGGGACAACCAGCATCAGCCAGACTGGGACGGGGTTCAATGCCTTTCCCAAGAACGGCATTGGTACACACGAAGGGTAAAGGAAGCTATCAATATCCGCCTGAATCCCAACAATTTCAATAGAGACAACGGGATCGACTTCCCCGAGTTTTGGATGCGTACGATACGCCGCCATGAATCTGCCCGAATAGCCCGCACCGACACGCCATTGATTCCGCCTAATAGGCCAGCCGAGACAGCGGCCCATGAATCTGCCCGAACATCCGGCCCGCTGATTGGTTGAACACACCATTGTTCCCGCCGAGCAGGCGAGCCAGCCAACCGGTCCGCTGATTGGTCGAGCGCCCGTGCGCACCGACCAATTGGCCTTGTCCGTTATTGACCAATTAGGAGCGTTCTCGCTCATACGGCGTAGCGCGCTGCGCTACCCGTGGGGTATATATTCCCTTGCTTGCATTACGAATAGGAATAAAAAAACGCCTCCCTTCGGTTCCATGGTGGAATAAGGAATGTTGGGTTGCAGTTAAGTCTAGAAATAAAGCTATAAGAGGACATTTGTAAGAACTGGAAAGTATGACGATTTATGTGAATTTAAGCGGAAAAAAGCATCAGCTCAGTGTATTATTAGACAGGCCAAAATGAATTATTGGAGAGAGTACTGTAAAAAAATTAATCGTTTTACTCCAGTTACGCAAATATGGAAAATGATAAGAAAAATGAGAGGAGAATTTATTAATAAGAAGAAAACAATTGTTATTAGTATTGATGGAGTATGTGTAAGTGATAATTGTGAAGTTGCAAATGCATTAGGCAGTTGCTATAAAGATAATATTTGTGCAGGTACTAATACTAGTGTTGATGACAATGAGACGTTTGTAATTAATGATACACATGCAGTGGAAAGCTTGAATGAACCTTTTAATATGTTTGAATTTAAGGCAGCGATTAAGTTGTCAAAAGAATCAACCCCCGGTTTAGATGGAATTTGTAAACGCCATATTGTCTCTATGTCTAAAAGCGCTCATCATAAAATATTGGATTTGTTTAATCGTATTTGGGAGACGTCTAACCTTCCTAATGATTGGTTACATGCTATTCATGTCCCATTATTAAAACAAGGAAAGAGTGAGACAGACCCTAATTCATATAGACATATAGCCTTGACTTCATATTTGTGTAAGATAATGGAAAGAATGATATATAAGAGACTGGATTGGTATGTGGAAAAATATAATATTCTATCTGACTGTCAATCGGGGTTTAGAAAAGGCAGAGGAGTCCTTGACTCGATTGTCATGCTAGATACTGATATTAAAAAATGCATGATTGATAAAGGATATTTGGGTGTGGTATTTATGGATTTTAATAAGGCGTACGACTCTGTTGAGAAGAGTAGTATTATAAGGAAGTTGAAGATGTATGGGATTAATGATAGACTTTTATTATGGATATCATCTTTTCTTTCTAATAGATCTTTTAAAGTGAGAGTTAATGGAGAAGTGTCTAATCATTTTGTTGTTGATAGAGGCTTGCCTCAAGGAAGTGTAATATGTCCTTTATTGTTCAATATTTTGGTTAGTGATATAACAAAAGGGATATCAGTTGCTACCATGTCTGTATATGCTGACGATATTGCTTTTTGGATTCCTTGTAAAAAGCTGGAATTATTAGAGAGTAAACTTCAGTCCTGTATTAATACTCTGTATGAATGGAGTAAGGTGTGGAAAATGACCTTTTCTGCAGAAAAGTCATGTTATATGGTATTTACTAATAAGAAAAGTAATTGTGGAATGAAGTTATGTATAAATGGTTTGAAATTAAACCAAGTACAGGAGTATAAATATTTGGGAGTATTATTTGATAGTAAATTAACTTGGTCAAAGCATATTGAGAAAGTAAAAATAAGTTGTCAAAAAAGAATTAATATGATGAGATGCGTATCTGGTTCTTCATGGGGAAGTGATTTTTATGCTCTTAATTTGATGTATTGTTACGAATATAGATACATGCATTTAATAGTCCCCATGTATATAGTCTGTTACTTCTTTGTTATTGCGCTGTTTACCAGCAACTTATACACCCACTTAAACCGTCTGAATTGGTTCCCACTTAACCCTCACCTTATAATGCCATTGTTTACCCGTTCACCCCTCTCAAGAGCGGTGATGCTTTTTGATGTTATTAAATCTGCGTTACCCTGTTTTAAGCTTAATCTTAAATCCCTGCAATGTTTATAGGTGTATTTCTAAGAAGTATTGTTAACCCTTCTCTCAGATGTTGCCATTAGCTTAAACTTAAGCTCTGTAATGTTTAGGGATTACTGTATTTCTAAGAAGTAAGTCCATTGTAATGTCAAGTCGCTATAGTTTGTTCTTTGATGCATTAAGTTCCCTCTTAGTCGGTGTCTTTATAGATGTCATTCTTTGTCCTAGCTCAGACTGGAAGTCAATGTCCAGGGTTATGTCAGTAAACTGGACTAGCCTATATAACCTCGACCTCTCTCTCATTCGGGGTCAGTTCATATACGTTGAGACTAAGTCGAAGTCTAAGTCTGGAGAGTAATAATCATGGAGCTGGAGTTTGTGCAGTTGTTAGTTCATTCTTAGTCAGTTATTAAGTTACAGTACGAAGTTAGTCCTGTTAGAAGTTAGTAGGTTATAGTTAGTCCTGTTCGACATGGAATTGTACGAAGTTGTTTATGGAAGAATAAACGAATAACCGAATAACTCTCGCCAACTGTTATCTTTACATCGAAGCTTGTGGAACGTGTTTTACAGAGTGATTGTGATCATGATTGTGATTTAGAACTATATAACCTCGGCCATCCAGACATCCATCCATTACATCACCATCATCTTCATCCCATAACGATTTTGTCCGTCGAAAAGACAGAATCGTTACACTGGTGTCAGAAGTGGGATGCTGAACTTCAACACGTGCCTTGGACATGCCACTGACGGGAGATTTTAACACGTGCCTCGGACATGCCGCTGAATAATATGGATCTCGACGATCTCGAATACGGTGTTGAAGTGACAACAATGCTCGAGAAAAAGAAAGCTTGTTTGCGTCCAGAGTAGCTGCGTTCTTCGTCAACCATGGACGAATAAGAGATCGATGTTATTGTTGGTCATGGTGTCCAGCATGGCTAAGTTCGGCGTGTGCTGGCTCTTGGTGGTCATCGATCTGTTGGCGATGAGTTCGAGGAGGAGCCGGTGGCCTCACTGTCATGGAGCAGGAGCGGAGCAGACTTTGTCTTCATCGTCCATCTCGCCGACCGTTGTTCATCGCCGTCATCATGCTGGACCTCATCGACATCGATTGCGGGAATCTCAACGCCGGACGTCATGCGCGATGCCGTCCTACGATTCCATTCTCGCGTGCGGAGATGGTGCGATCAAGCTTGAGCTCGCGTGGTACTGCATAGGTATTACCTAGAACCTTACCTATCGGAATGCAAATATTCTGTAATTCGACGTCTTCGAGGGAAACCCTTTATACGCCATTAGTCTCAGCTAGCACATTGTTCGGAGAAAAGAAAATAGTTATGGATATGATTCGCAAAATTATGTAGAGCTTTCTTTGATTTAAAACGAGCATGGAGATTTGTTTGTGTTTTAACCTCATTGTATTTGTGAGAAATAAGGCTATTTAGATTTGTACATGTATTATTGTGATTAATTATTGTCTTCGATATGGAGCCTTGAGGTCATCGTTGCAGTTGTGGATTATGAAGCGAGGTGCGATATATGTAGTTTAGGTTAATTTGTATGTACATGTAAGTCGCGTTGTGATACAGCCAGTATGTGTTGGAACATACTGGGTATCTGTAAAAGTGGTCGCGCCGAAATCGGAGCTGAGGGGCCGTTGCCATGGTTCCGTTGGACATTGCACGTTGGAACGAGCCCGGTAATTTATATAGTGTAGTTTTAGATATCGCAACCACCACGCGGTCGACGTTGACGAAAAGACAACCTGCCCTGCGTCTCATGAGACAGACGCCTTTGCTGGAATTATCCGGGCCGTAGGAAGTCACCTTTTGTCAACTCATCCGCAAACGCTTGATAACGTACGATGCAGAAAACGACCTCGACAGCGACATGGAAGCTGATAATCGGAATGTACTATCCCATATCCAGATAGTATTTAACATGACGTACACGACCACGGACATCGATCACGGCGGATTGCTGGAGTGGTGGTCTTCGTCAGTATTCCGATAATTTTTAAGGAATGAAAATGTTATTAATTAGGAAGCTGAGACAATGGACTATATAGACATTCCCTTGATGTTCGTGAAGAAAAAGAACTTTATCATTGCATGCCGATATAAAATAATTCTTTGGACAAAGAACTCAGTATATGACCAAAGAAATTTGTTGTTGTTTTTTTAATGTGGAGCTGTTAAAATAATAGTGTTAAGTCTCGTTGAATGGATTACAAAATTGGTAAATCATTTGGAAATTATGGGAAACGAAACGAAATATGACTGTAGAAAGAGCACAATTGGATGTTATACTTATTGCCATTATGTTTGTTATAGCATGATTGTGTTTGTTTTATTTTTAAACCAACTTCTCCTTTCTGGACTTTCTTCTTGGTACCATTTTTCTTTACCGCTTTAAAGGTAGTTCAGATTCGTCAAATGAGATGCGCGGCGCCATCTTGCATACGCGTTGCGCACGGAGCGTAATGCACGTTAGCTCAGTGTCATGCGGTGCGCGCAAACTAACCCAGTTCAAAATGGCGACCCGCTATGTAGCATCCCCACGCTTGATGCCCTTTAACATCTTTGTCGTTTTTGTTTTCCCATTTGGTTCAGTGATCTTTTTGTCAACTTGGTTTCGATAGTTTGTTTTTGTCAGAGTACTGATTTAATGTTGGTGTTATCGCATTAATTAGATCTGCAAACTAATACCTCTGGTTTGTTTTCTTATGTTTCACGAGATTACTTAAGACTGTTTTGGGGAGCTTTAAACAAAGTGATTGTTTATGTATTTAGTTTTTGTTTCGCACATGTGCTGGTACTGTGTTAATGGTTGTGTAGATAATTATAATTTGTGGTAGCTATAGTATTTAGGTCGATGTGTATTGGTTTATATAACGTGTTTGCGAATTGTGTTTAGGCGTCCGTGTTAGCATAACTGAACGTTGTAGAGTATGTTTGATGTATAAGTTGAATTATTGGTGTTTTCCATATAATTGATGTATCATTTAAACATTGATTTGTCGTACAAAATGTCCATGTTATGTTTCCTGTAATTGTTTTCTATTTCCACTGTTGCCTCACTGAGGACAGTGAGATTTTTCAAAGGGGGAGGTATTGTTACGAATATAGATACATGCATTTAATAGTCCCCATGTATATAGTCTGTTACTTCTTTGTTATTGCGCTGTTTACCAGCAACTTATACACCCACTTAAACCGTGTGAATTGGTTCCCACTTAACCCTCACCTTATAATGCCATTGTTTACCCGTTCACCCCTCTCAAGAGCGGTGATGCTTTTTGATGTTATTAAATCTGCGTTACCCTGTTTTAAGCTTAATCTTAAATCCCTGCAATGTTTATAGGTGTATTTCTAAGAAGTATTGTTAACCCTTCTCTCAGATGTTGCCATTAGCTTAAACTTAAGCTCTGTAATGTTTAGGGATTACTGTATTTCTAAGAAGTAAGTCCATTGTAATGTCAAGTCGCTAGAGTTTGTTCTTTGATGCATTAAGTTCCCTCTTAGTCGGTGTCTTTATAGATGTCATTCTTTGTCCTAGCTCAGACTGGAAGTCAATGTCCAGGGTTATGTCAGTAAACTGGATTAGCCTATATAACCTCGACCTCTCTCTCATTCGGGGTCAGTTCATATACGTTGAGACTAAGTCGAAGTCTAAGTCTGGAGAGTAATAATCATGGAGCTGGAGTTTGTGCAGTTGTTAGTTCATTCTTAGTCAGTTATTAAGTTACAGTACGAAGTTAGTCCTGTTAGAAGTTAGTAGGTTATAGTTAGTCCTGTTCGACATGGAATTGTACGAAGTTGTTTATGGAAGAATAAACGAATAACCGAATAACTCTCGCCAACTGTTATCTTTACATCGAAGCTTGTGGAACGTGTTTTACAGAGTGATTGTGATCATGATTGTGATTTAGAACTATATAACCTCGGCCATCCAGACATCCATCCATTACATCACCATCATCTTCATCCCATAACGATTTTGTCCGTCGAAAAGACAGAATCGTTACAGTATAAACACCTTATTCGACCTGTCATAGATTTTGCTGCAGAGGTGTATGGCTCTGCCTGCCAAACTCTAAAAAATTCGTTGGACTCTATACAATATCAATGTTTAAAGGGATCTAGTAACTTTGTTGAGATGTGCAAAAACTGATGAATGGTTGATGCAATGTATACTGTTGTTATCTCATATGTCCTCAGGGTATTGTGTGAAAATTTCAGGTCAAATGGACAATGTATGGCCAAGTAATGAGCGAAAATGCAAAGTGATATTGGGTGATATTCACCAACTCACTGCATTCACTTGGTACAGGGATGAAAATCTCGCCCGGAGATTTTCTTATCTAAATACTTCAATCATACATATCTTTGTAATGAAAGGGAAATTTGAAAAACCGAAAGCTGTCCCATGATTTTATTGTTAATACGAATACAACAAGGTATAAAGGAACCGCTAGAATTACAATCTATTTTGAGGATTTGGACAATGTTACTAAGTCCCTTTAAGGCTAGCTACTGGAGCCCTTCCAACGACATCTTTAGAGGCTCTGCAAGTGGAGTGTGGAGAGATGCCCTTAGAATTAAGGCGTCAGTTATTGACTGATAGATTGAAAAATAGAATTTTGAGTTCTTGTTTAAATCATCCCACAAGAGCATGTTTATTGGATTGTTGGCAATTTCATACACAAAAATGTGAAGAAAATATTAAATATCAATCTATAGCTGTTCGCACTTTAAAGTTGGATGTAGAGGTAGATACTTTTTGTATACCAGTACACCCTCCTTGGCATGTTATAGAACCTGAAGTTTGTTATGATATTTATAATAAAGTAAGTAAGTCAGATATGGTCGATCATCAAAGAATAGTTACTCAAGAAGTTATAAATACTCGTTGGATAAAATATTTAAGAATATATACTGATGCATCAAAAGAGATGGTCAATGGATCTACGGCAGTCGCTTTTTATATTCCTCAAATGAGTGTATTATGTGGAAAAAAAAGTGTCACCCATTTCAATATGCCGAGCGGAACAAGTAGCCATGGTTATGGCACTAAATTGGATTGCCGATTTCCAACCGTGTTCAGATGTGGTAATATTAACGGACTCTTTGAGTAGTCTATATGAAATTGAAAATGTATCAAATGATAATATTGTGCAAGAAATAATGTTTCAAGTTGCAAATTTGTATTATATGGGCATTAGTATATCTTTTGTATGGATTCCTTCACATTGCAATATTTATGGAAATGAAGTGGCTGACTCGTTGGCAAAAGCAGCATTGAAAAGAGAATATATAGATATTTATGTTAAGAAATCATGTAGTGAAATACGAGCAATTATTGGAAGGTATTATAATGCAATTTGGCAGAGTAAGTGGGATGCGTCCGAAAGAGGGCGACATTTGTATAATGTAAAGAAAAATGTACTTCCTGTCACATTACTGCGTTGTAATACAAGGCGTGAGGAAATTATTTTTTGTAGATTGAGACTTGGAGTAGTAAGATTAAATGACTTTATGCAAAAAATTGGTAAACACCCGACAGGGTTGTGTGCTACATGTTTGGTCAGTGAAACGGTGGAGCATTTTTTATTATATTGTCGTATGTATGAAAAGGAGAGGGAGATGATGAAAAAAGAATTAAAACAAAATGCTCTAAGTATATACATACTATTACAACCATATAATATAAGTATTGTTATGAGGTTTATAAAGAGAACAAATACATTCAAAGTGTTGTAGAAGTTATGAATATTATATGTGTATGTATCCATTTTTTTTTTTTTTTTTTTCCCTCTTTTTTTGCACACTAACTGGTGACGGGTTAAACTAATTTTAGATTAAGCTCCAAATAAAAGTGCTTACAGTATGTGAAAAATATGATTATAAATATATTATTGTTTTAATTTTCGGATAATGTTTCTGGTACCATACATCCCCCGCCTGCATTCCGTGTATATGAGTGGCCTAGGCCTTGTGCCGAGAAGCCTGCTATTAAATCATACATAGCCGGGTTGGCAGGATTATACTTTTAGAAAGCGGTTTGTAGGTTGAGTGGACCAGTGTATTGGACAGAATCCTTTTTTTTTTTTTTTTTTTTTTCTTTAATTTTGAAAATTGAGTTTTTGATAATTTAATTATGAAAAAAAGAAGAAGTAATGTTTGGCGTAATATATTCTTTTGAATGCAACGCCAATTAAAATTAATAACAACAACAACAACAACATTTGTATCACACCTGACGAAGTGTTGCAGCGGCGCACGAAACGTCGTGATCTCTTAAGATTCCTTGTTGACCACATTGCGAGACAAACGAATATCACTAGCGATATCTTTTCCGATAACATTAATCATGATTAATGCATTGATCATTGATTAATCATTGATAGGACACACGTTTGATTGGCGAGTCCATTGCTTTATTCTCTCTGATATCCTTCAGTTTCTTTGCAGACAAATTAGTAATTTGACAATGGCGCAAGCTCGATCAGTTATTTTGCTACTAATATTTCAATTAGTACTGCTCACCCGGGGGTCCAGTTCACGTAGTACGACCATGACGACGGACCAAGTTTCTAAGGAAGCAGGAGAAACTGAGCAATGGGAAGTTGTGAACCTGACGTGTCCTGTTACTGTTTTATCAATCAACAACACGAAGGGCCTTAGTACTGATGGTAAAAGAGCATGAAGTTTAGTCTGTATTCATATAACAAAAATGAAAATGTCATCAAAGGAACCTGTGAATCGGGTATATGGGACGACATTATCCCTGTACCATTCTTCAATGTTACAAATTTAAACTGCGATTCTGGTTTCATGTCAGTGAAAATTAAACAACACGTTAATCTTACAATAGGATGTTTGATAAGGAATGTCGATACTGGGTTTGAAGGGCGATATCAACTATTACAACGATTTTACGAAAAGTCACCGGGAAGGTCAACCAGCATCACTATTTATGATTCAGCATCTTCAGTTAAACCAACGAAGTCTCATGACAGAGCAGCAGAAAGTTCAGTTCCAAACAAAGATATCGATGATTCGATGACAATATCTACCACTGTGACAAAACCAATCGCAAATGACAAGAACAAACCAGTTCTTACATACGAAGGGAAGCTTGGCCATGACAGAGACGTTCACATGACAACATTAATCACCATAACAATCTGTTTGGTTGCCTACATAAATGCAGTAGTCGTTTCAGCGTTGCTGTGCTTGATGCGCAGGCGTGTTCTACGTGATCCAACAACGTTTGGCGATACACAATTGAAGGAGGAAATCAGCAGAAGATGTGAGCGCAGCGAACCCGTGTATGCCGATGTCAATGAGGTGACATATCAAATTATCCATGATCTAAAATCATAATTTCAGCAAGTTGACTGCCCCACGTGCATGTCGTGACAGCGATATTCACCTTAGATAATTACAAACATCGCGCACGCTCTGTATAGTTATCTTTATATACACACAGAAGGCATGGTAGCTAAGCGGTTTATAGAGCGTCCGTTATCCGCACCCGAGGTACTTGGTTTCTTTTCAGTTCCTGGCCGAGGCTGGCCGGATCATGCCATCATTACTAAAATGGCTGCCTCCTAGCCGGGCGTTCGGCATCTATATAATGTAAAAGGCTGTTTACACCACGAAACTACCAGAGGACTAACCAACAATTTCATCTTTACGATTTATAGTAGCCCTCCGTGTGTGAACAAGAACTTTGAACATGTTGAAATTGACTTAGACGTTTACCTTCGTACACGGGACAAGCACGGGGAGGAAACCCGACCTTTTGACTTTATTATACTATTTTCAACATGGTGTTTATGTTCAAAATATCTATACTAAATAGTGTCGGGGAAAGGAGCCATCCCACTATAGTTTCAAAGATGTTATCCTCATGAACAATTACTTGCATGGAAAGTATGAAATATGATAGTATACACTTACTAAGTATGATAGGAATCTCTCTCTCTATGGATACATGTAATGAACATTATATAACTATTTTGATTAATATACAGTATTTGAACGTTTTCAATGTTATTATACCTACTAGATTACGATCATATTATTATGGCTAACATTGTTGTTTACCAAGCTTTGTTTTGTCATTGATTATTGTATTGCCTTATTTGCTTCATTCATTATTTATGTATGGTTTGTGTTTCCTGTAGTCTAGGAAACAGTTATTTTGTATTATGATTGCGAATAAAGAATAATTTAAAACAAAATAATGTATGTGTTTGATGCGGAGGCTTATACTTTTTAACGGCTGCCACCAACGTTTGGCGGCATTGAATCGACTGAGGAAAAATATAAAACTGAAAGTACAGAGCTTATTGATATGATACCAATGAAAGTGACAATTTTGGCGTTGTGATTTAAGTATATCTCATCCAAAATGCTTATTTTGCAGTCAGAATTCCACAGAAAACAAATCGTTCCTCGGATAGAATGTTCGAATGAGGCTCTCATTTTAAGATGATGCATTGGAAAAGGAATTCTACTGAAGATGTGAAAGCACTGAAAACGTCTTTAATAACATAAATTACTTTTCCTAAATTAAACCTATTCAAATTTAGCAAATTACCATCGCAAAAAATTATAATGACCTAAAAAGGTTTGCGATAATACTTTGGTTAACATTTCAATTGGAGAATGTTGATAGTTCATTGATAGTATCGGTAGCAAGCAGGCCTTGACAGTAAAATGACACTGGGCAAACTGTTCTTTTCACTATAAGAGAAAAATAGGAGGAATTTACCATGAAAGTTAGAGTTAATCGACCAAAATATCGACCAACACAGCAATAACACTTTAAAGCTATCCATACCATTGTTTCTATGCAGGGACTCGGATTGACAATGCACTACATGTTGTGTTGTGGAAAACGCCCCGTACGTTTTGTACACACAATTTTAATTGTTGTTAATATCTTCATATTTGCATTTTTAATTCACTAAACTTACTTTAATGTTCGTGTAGAAATATAATCTACAAAACGTATGTTGAACTCACATGAAGAAAAACATATTTGTTGGGGAGTTGTCCACAAATATATCAAACTGCATTGCCTATTTGATTCCCCCATAGACATGATATGAATACATGACTGTTTCTAAATGGTCATGGTTTTCTTCTTTGTTGATCGATTGTGCTCAAACTTTCAGAAATTATACCGTCTCTTGAAGTAAAACAACAGTTTGCCCGGGCTTCCCTGTACTTTGCACTCAATTTACAATGTTATTAATTTATATCAATATCACAATCACGCCAAATACATCCCCTACCCTAATATATCGCCTTTGTGATGCAGAGATGTCACGTTTCGCTTCCATTGGTTGTTAATGTTTTTATTATTATTAATTGAGCCTATTAAATATGGTGTGGTATTAAGCTGAGTATGCACGCTATTTGGATTAATTGCTATGAAAGTAAAATTGAAAGAACCGATAATTTAATGGTGCAAACTTAAGGTGACAATGAAAATGAACAAATGACAAGGAATTCATCTACAGGTCCATCTCAAAGTCCATCTCCAGGCATTTGGCCTAACTTCTCTTCTTCATCCGATCGGAAGCAAGTGATACATGTATATTCATTCTCTCACTTATGCTACCATTTCTTATTTTGTTCAATAGATACCTGCAAAGTGTTTGAACCTTGCATCATTATTTCTAAAATATTAGCACACATCTCAAGGATACAGTCAGCCAATTTGTGGGATTGGCCTACATTGGTCATGACATATAATCATATATGACATACTTTTGACTGGCGTGTTCAGTGTTTTATTCTCTCTGGTATTCTTCAAAGTCCATGACGACAAAGGAATAATTTGACAATGGAGCATGCTCGATCAGTTATTTTGCTACTATTAGTACTTCTCACCCATTGTTCAAGTACAGACGGTACTGCTGAGCAAGTTTATAATGAATCAGGACAAACTGAGCAATGGGAAGCCGTAAACCTGACGTGTCCTATTGCTAATCATGCCTCAATGTATTTATATGGCATTGGCTATCGTGATAAGATAATTTGGTTAAGTGTGTTTTTCTCTTATCAAAATGCCAACATCGAAATAGGAGCCTGCGACTTAGGAAAATGGGAAGCC
Organism: Echinarachnius parma; assembly: GCA_037951105.1. Lineage (NCBI taxonomy): Eukaryota > Metazoa > Echinodermata > Echinoidea > Clypeasteroida > Echinarachniidae > Echinarachnius > Echinarachnius parma. The sequence goes on along the minus strand of JBAMJV010003028.1, from coordinate 13,613 downwards.
AATATACATGTACCATTTATAAACATTGCACATGTAAACTGCGATTCTGGTTTACTGTCAGTGGAAATAAAACATCGCATTAATTTAACTTTAGGATGTTTGATAAGGAATATCGATACTGGGTTTGAATGGCAATATCTACTATTAAAACGATTTTATGAAGAGTCAGTGGAGCCGTTAGCGACAGGAAGTCCAAGTATTAGTGTTGAGGAGACAGCAACTTCAATTCAAAATTTGGAAACGACAATTAGCAGACGCATTCTTACAGACGACTGGAGCCCCCGACATTATGGAGACATTCTTATGACAATGGTGACCATAACCATTTGCTTGGTTGCCTTCATAAGCGCAATAGCTGTAACAGCGTTGCTGTGTTTCATGCGGAAGCGAGCTCTACGATATCCCCCGACGTTTCGCTTTACACAATCGAAGACCGAAGTCAGCAGAATATGTGAGAGCAGCGAACCCGTTTATGCCGATGTCAATGAGGTCACATATCAAATCATCGCTGATCTAAATTAATCAATGCTCATTGCAAGATATGTCCTCTTTTCGTGGTAACAATAATAAACCAAGACATATATGGACATATAGTAATCAGTCGAAATAGAAGCCTGTGAACTGGCAAAAATGGGTAGATATTATCATACCTGAACCATTTATCATCGTTACAAATGTTAACTGCGATTCTGGGTTACTGTCATTGAAAACTAAGCAACAAAAACCTATGATGACTGGATGTCGAGAAATTATACTTTTTGTCAAAATTTCGTTCTTCAGTGGAATAAACTGTTTCTGCAGGATGTATTTTGTCATGCAGGGGCGTCGATCCGTTTTTGATATTGGGGGGGCGAGATTTGAAAATTTTTCCAGAGTGACCACTGAGCTCAAAGCCCTTTTTTTTGTCATGCCCGAAAGTTGTATTATGCGCTCATTAAAAGTGGCTTGATGGCTCGAAGATTTTTTTTGAGGGGGCACCCACATTGTGGGGCAATAATGGGGGTCCAGGGGGCGGAGCCCCCGGAAGCTTTTAGATTTCAGACATTTGCAACTCCTATCATGGGTGTAAAAATTGTATAAAGTAGTGAACCTATACTCGTAACGTATTTTTAAAGGGCAAAGCGAGGACAAGATTGAGCCTTACATGAGATGGATCCACGTGATCCTGTATACTATAGAGCCATCGATATAGTCTAGGGCATTGGGCTCCCATGAAACTAAGCAAGAGCGTCAAAGACTTCTCAAAGAGGGGGGATGATATTGCGAGGAAGCGAAGCGACCGAGCGGGGGAGGGTGTGGGAGGGGGTGTCCCCCTCCCACAGTACGGGAGCTTTTGTATTTTTGGGCGTGAAATTGTACGATTTGGTGCACTCCTGAGACAGAATTTCACGTAATATGAAGTATATAAGTATGGAACCAAACTTACATAATGACAAAGGGAGGGGGACAATCTTCACTCCTTTCAAATGTGGGGGGACATGATAATATTCCAATATAATTTGCGTTCAGCGCATATGGACCGAATTGACTGAAAGATATATTTCAGATTACTTTATTTTCTGTGACGGTGATGAGGGTATAATTAACTTCGTTTGAGAAATTACACTGCCCAACACATGTGAGTTCCCGCAATCCAAATGAAACTTGCAATATGATAAACTGTATGCGCGCGAAGCGCGCGGCAAAAAAGAGATTTACAGTCCTTTTCAAACTAGAAAACAGCTATTTTGAAGATTAATTATTGATAAATGTGTCTTTCCCCTCTTTGGCATTATATCACTTGATTTTTTTCTTCCTCATTTTCGGAATTATTGGGGGGGCGAAATGATATGTTCGCCCCCCCAATATTTTCATTGGGGGGGCGACCGCCCCCCCTGCCCCCCCAGGATCGACGCCCCTGTTGTCATGTGTTACATAAACGGCGTTGCCATGGTGGTTACGTGCAAATTTGTTTGGGTCTAAACTTCCAGTTTGGGATAGCTGAGATCTGTACCTTTACAATGATACCAACAATTCTTGGCCACCAGAGGGGTGCAGCCAAATCGATTTTGTCCGGCCTCGGCTCATGGACTATTAATTTGACCTATGGGTGTTTGATCAGGCACTTCGATACTGATTTTGAAGACCGATATTAACTGTTGGAAAGATTTTATGAAGAGTTAGTGGCTCCGTCAACAACTGGTGAAAGCAGTTCTACTCCGACTTCAAAATTGTCGTCAACAGCCACATCGCCCACTGTATTAGCGACTGGAATGTCATATGTGAATATTACAGAGAATATTGCTTCAAACCAAAATGTTCTAACGACAAGAAGGAGTGGAATTCTTACAGACGACACGTCGAGCCGCTATGATGGAAACATTCGCATGCAAATATTCACCAACACCATTTGCTTGGTTGCCTACATAAACGCAGTACTCGTTTCAGCGTTGCTGTGCTCGATGCGGAGGCGTGTTCTACGAGTTCCACCAACGTTTAGCGATACACAATTGAAGCCGGATGTCAGCAGAAGATGTGAGAGTAGCAAACCTGAAAGAATGTTTCAGTGAGGCTCCCCTTTTCAGATGATGAATGGAAAAGAGAAGTCTACTGAAGATGTGAAAGCACTTAATCCCTCCATAGTGACAATAATGACATGACCTAAACCAAACCATCTATATTTATTCCAATTAGCCAGTGAATAACGCTTAGCAAGAAGAAAATCTAAAAATCCTCAAACTTGTATGACAATTTGGTCGACATTTCTCTTTAGGAGAGTTTCTATAGTGCATTGATGTTTTTAGTAGAAACCCTGTCAAATTGTTGTTTTCACTATAGCACACTAAATAGGAGGAATCAACAGTGAAAGGTAAAGTATAGTCGATCAAGAAATAAGACAACTATAGCTCTTTGTAGATATCGCTTTGTTTATGGACGACTCAGATAGGCAATACACTGACAAATGTGTGGTTAGGGTTAGGGTTAGGGTTAATTCCTATATGTTTCGTGCACTGTCCGTTTGTCAATGTTCTTCATATTCGTACTTTTCTATACAAACACTATCATCATAGTGTGTAGAAATGTATTCCACAAAACCAACGTTGATTTCAAACCAAGTGAAAAACTAATGTATATTTTCAGAAAATTAAAAAGGGAGGAATTTGTCTACAAAACATATGGGAGGGGGGGGGGGGGGGGTGATCACAAATTGCGTTGCCAATTTGAGTCTGCCTTCAAACCTTGCGTCACAGGGCCATGGTTTTCTTATTTCTTGATCGATTATACTCAGACTTTCAGAAATGATTATGACTGTCTCTTATCATAAAAACAACAGTCTGGTTACATTGTACTTTTTATACTCAATTAACACTTGTATGAATTTGTATTATAATGATAATCACGCAAAATAAATCACCTACCCTATAATTAAGGCCTTTGTGTTGCAGAGATTTAACTTTCCACTTCCACTATGTTAATGTTTTTTGTTAATTTTACTCAAGATACGAACTCTTTCTAATGATTCCATTACCATGATTACGGATGGTATCTGGCATTTAAAAAGTTAAGTATACACGCTGTATAGATTAATTGCTATGGAAGTGAAACAAAAGTGAAAATAAAAGAACCGTTATATTTATTTATTGATGTGAAATAAAGGTGACAATAAAAGGGGACAGATAATGATAAAGTCATCTAGTCTATCTATCGGCATTTCGCCCCAGCTCGTCATTTTCACTTGACAATAGCTTCATTCTCTCACCTATGCTACCTCTTCTCGTTTATTCAAATAATACATAGATGTACATTGTATCTTATAATTAGTTTTGTTAAACATTAAGGAGCATTGCGAGGACACCATCAATCGATTCGATGCTGTTTGCCTACATTAATCATGATTAATATAATCATTGATAAGACAAAGGTTTGAATGGCGTGATCAGTGTTTTATTCTCTCCTGAATTCATTAGTTTTCGTGCAGACAGCGGATAATTTGACAATGGCGCATGCTAAATCAGTTACTTTGCTATTGGTTCTTCAATTAGTACTGACCCTGAGGTCCAGTTTAAGTGGTAAGCCTACTGCTGCCCAAGCTTCTAATGAAGGAGGAGAAACTGAGCAATGAGTAGCCGCTATTAACCTGACTTGTCCTATTGCTAATGCCTTAACGGATGAATATGGCATTAGCAATCTTCAGAAGAAAGTTCGGATCAGTTTATTCTTCCATCAAAATATCGATATCGAAATAGGAGCATGCGAACTGGGAAAATGGGATGACACTATCACTCTTCCATTTATCAACATAACTTACTTTAACTGCAATTCTGGTGTACTGACAGTAAAAATAAAACAACGTGTTAACTTCACTATTGGATGTTTGATCCTAAAAATCAACACCGGGATAAAAGTGCGATATCCACTGCTAGAACAATTTTATGAGGAGTCAGTGGAGCCGTCAGCTAGTGAAAGCAATTTTACTTCGAGTTCAAAATTTCCGTCATCAGCCACATCGTCCTCTCCATCAGCGACCAGAATCCCAAGTACTAGTGTTTCGGAGAAAACAATTACGAACCCAAATATTGTATCGACAATACTGATTGATACAGACGACACGTCGGGCCGCTATTATGGAGACATTCGCATGACAATAGTCACCAGCATCGTCTGCTCGGTTGCCTACATAAGCGCCATAGCTGTTACAGCGTTGCTGTGCTTGGTACGGATGCGTGTCTTACGAGATCCACCAAAGTTCGGCGATACACAATTGAAGGCGGAAGTCAGCAGAAGTTGTGAGAGCAGCGAACCCGTGTATGCCGATGTCAGTGAGGTGACATATCAAATCATCCATGATACAAATTAGTCAATGCTAATTGCAAGATAACTGGTTTTGGTGGTAACAAAAATAACCTGGACGTTTTACAGACATAACAGTTATCATAAACACATTGGGCATGGTATAGCTGAGTGGTTGAAGTGATCGTGCACGTTTAAGCATGGGAGGTCCTTGCTTCCCTAGGCTCCCTATGCGGGTCATACCAACATGCCCAAATATGTGTTGTTTACGAAATAGCACTGAATGCCTTTTGCATTCCTAGCAAGGGGCTTCACATATATAGAATGGAAAAGTGAGTTAAAGACACGAAGCTGCTTTACAAATGATTTAATATCCCTCTTTTGTATATTGTATTATCAATAGTACACGTGTGGCCAAGTGTACTGAATTGGGGGTGGGTGCCATCATCTGACACGGAACAAACACGGACAGGAAACCTCGACTTTTAGCTTTGTTTCATTGGTGCTCTTCTAGATGCCGATGCTTATTCAACGACTGCCACCAACGTTCGGCGACACTAAATCGAATAAGGAAGAAGATACAAGATGTGAAAGTACTGAGCCTATCTATCTGATATCGATACAAGTGACTTTCTTATGACTTTCTGAAATTATGATTCATCACCGTGCCTACCACACATTTCTTTTGCTGGAAGAATTATATGGGAAAAAATACTTCGTTCCTCGGATAGGAAATTATAACTAAGTTCCATTTTCAAATGACAAATGGAATGCGAAACTCTATTTTGAAGATGTGAAAGCACTGTACCCGTCCGTACCAACATATAAACAATGACATTAATAAAACTATCAGTTTAGCAGTTTACTAGTCTAGTCCATAAAGTTAAACAAGAAGACAGTTTTAATGTCCAAACATAAACTAATTTGGTTGTCATTTCTATTTGGGAAAGTGTTAATTGTAATGTGGCAAGTAAGCCTTTAACTGAGGGATTAAGTAACATTGTCCTAATCCTCAAAATCCAATTAAAATTCTAGCGGTTCCCCCATACCTTGCTGTATTTGTATTAACAATATCAAAGCATGGAACAGGTTTCGGTTTTTCGAATGTCACTTTCGTTCAAAAGATATTTACGATTGAATTGTTCAGATGTTGAACTATCCAATGGATAGTCGTAGCAGTGTCATTACAATGAGTCAGTGAATATTACTTTGAATTTTTGCTCATTACTCGGCCATAATCCATATCTAACTTGAGGAATTCACAATACCAGTGGACATATCAGATAACAACAATAAACAATGTATTTTGTATTCATGTTGTATTGACTATAATTATTATATTACATTAGTATGATTTATACATGTAATTTGTGAAAATGAAAAGAATAAACTTGAAACTTGAAACTTGAAACATTGTATCAACCGTTCATCACTTTTTTGCACATGTCAACAAAGTTACTAGATCCCTTTAATGTAAAATAAAACCCGGGTAAAATGTTGTTTCAAACTAGAACAGACTGAAAGGGGAAATTAATTATGGATGCAAGGTTTAGTACAATCGATAAAGAAATAAGACATTTTTAGCTCTTTGAAAATATCCTTTTGTCCTATGGTCATATTAAAGGGATAGTTGAATTTTGGTACAGAGGGCGCTACACATAATAATTATTTTGTGAGATAATGCAAAACTGAATGTAAAATTTGAAAGAGCATAACATTTTAGTGACAGAATAAACTTTATTTGATCAAAATCGGTTCAGAAACGGCCGAAATATCCATAAATGTAACCATTTGTAATAAATGTGGGGCCCCACAAATATTAGATAATTTTGAACCAACCGTTACAAATTTGTTTTTAAATGCTTCCTCTATTGAAAAGTTTTCAAAAGAAGTTTTTTAATAGTTGTTGATTATCTCTCTATCTAATCACTATTTTTACGAACCTTCACATGCACAATATTTTATTTAAAATGGTTTAAACCAATGACTTTTTAGAGAGCGCCATCTTGAGTTTGAACGGCTCTGTTTGAATGATAAAAGGCTTTTTACTTAGTCGTTTTTAATTTTGAATTCCTTTCAAGCATGGTAGAGTTATAACTATTAATTTGTAATGTATGGTGCAGGTTTTGGTTACTGAAATTGAGTTTGACCAAAACTGTACTATCTTTACCAGAACTCAACTATCCCTTTAATATAATTATCTTGACTTCAAAGAGTCCCACTTGTATCTTGTTTACTCTATAGTTAGAACACATGATTATGATGTATATATATTAATTCTCACGTAATTTGTATTTTCTGTGTTTGTTGTGTGTTTGTAAAATGACAAAGACTTTTGAACCGTGCATCAAGAATACATGTTGGTTTCATTCTAATCTCAGCCATGAATACCACTTACACGCTGGTTATAAGATTGCTTTTTGTATTCATACATTTCTAAGAATCATTATTATGTACAATGCTACAATGACGAAGTTTTTTTATGAATAATCCTCTAGAAGATCTCGATCCTGACTTGCATGTTTTTAATTCCTCCACGGCATGTCCATGTCTCTTACCCTCAGAATTTAATTCTCAATCTCCAGTTGACTCAAACTTAAGCTTGATTCATTTTAATGCCAGAAGCTTACAGAAAAAATTCGAAAATATATCACAATTTCTCTCAATGTTACATAATTCTTTTGATGTGATAGCTATCTCAGAAACATGGATAAATGCTACCCCTTTAATCCCGACCCATTCTGCCTCGATGGTTATACAATGTTAAATGCTGATAGGTCCTATTATGTTCTGGAAAGCTAAGTATTCGGGAGACACTAATGAATAACTAGTAAGCAACGAACGTTGAGGGCGTATACACTTGCGTGTTGCCTCGAGGAAGGTCAACTCGAATTATTTTTTGTGACCACTTGAAGGGCGCCCGGGTTGGCAGTACACATTTTCCGTAGATTGTAGATTTGATACACAAACCAGAAGTCCGATTTTGTACAGATTGACACTAAATATATAATTTTTGTTTGACATTTCATCAATATGTGAAATGTAACCAAAATCGGTCATTCCATTTATTTTTTTAATAAAAGAAGTTACACCGGCATTCCAAAGTTATTACACATATTTGGCAGTCCAATATTAACTTTGTGTACAAAGCACATTGACTGATCTTGAGCCTTAATTGCTTGCGATAGCAGACGACAACAATACAGAACGGCGGAGGCCAACTTTCACAAATAGTAAGTCGATTTTTATTTTTAAATGCTGTAATACCATATTTTATAGATTGTGTCTAAAAGATAATTAACCATACTGCCGTTAGTGTATTCTTGTCATCATGTCGATCGTTTGATTGAAATAATATCATAATTGTAAGCGTGAAACTGAAATAAAAATATGGAAGTGGAAGTGGAACGTCTTGCCTCTTGGCCTTGGGCGCGGCTGAAATAGATCGACAAATATTTTGTTTGTGTGGCATCTTTTTACATTTAATTCAGTCTCTTACTGCCGGTCATTCTAACTGAAATAACCAGTAAAATAGGCCATGAAAACGATTCGTTTTGTCGATCTAAGACTGGACATGAATACTGGATAGCAACCAAGTACTGAACCCGTACTGAACTTCTGAAGTAGGTAACTTCGCCGGCTTTGCCTTTGGCTTGCCTAGGGTTTGGCTTTGCCGGTGGGCTAGAACTAGAAGTGAGCCACGCCGGTCATGTCGGCAGGCGAAGCTCTCATCCTCGGCTTCTCTGGCCGGCTCGACTCGGCCTTAAAACGATAGTTTGCTATCTACCTTAGATAAGCCAAGAACCGGAATTATGTTTAATCACAATACTAGAGAGATTAGATGTTCTACTAGTACTCTAGTAATATTAGTACTACAACAAGTACTAGCATCTCTCTCACTCTCAGTGATTCATTAATCATGGACAAATTGATTGTTATTGTGGTCCTGAGTCCTAACTAAGTCCTGCCTAGTTAATTTAGAAGTTACATTTTAATTTTAGTAAAAAAATAAAAATAGATTCCAAGAGTGAGACTGAGCCTGGTCCTGTGTAATTGTTTTCTTCCAATCACTGCAATGGCATTCAAATTGTGCTACAGTACAAGCTATACCAGCTCTTATTACTTAGCTCTTAATATTACTCTGATGTGTCTTGAGTCACCATACCAGGACCAGGACCAGGAAAGCATTATTCCATTAATTCACATTTTTATCTGGTGCTCCTTCTTAAACCCCTGACACTGTTTGCACGTTTAGGATGTATCGTTTGTAGCCCATTCTAAATCATTGATTGATGACAATACAAAATGATGGACCAAGAAATGTCTAATTATAAATTGCTTTTCAAGGATTTCTTTTTACGTTTACTCAATAACTGGCTCTTGAATGAAAAGTAAATGTAGTACTAAACATCAGTTTAAACCCTAACAGTCAATAAATAAATTTTGCATTTTCCGCCCATGATTTTGTAACTGAGACTTTACAGGAGCTCGTTTGTAACTTCACTGTTTTCAGGAGCTAATTACTAATTTGCATTCTCTGAACAGATGTTTTTTTTTGTTTTTTAACTATTTCGGTCCTGTATTTTCACTACACATCAAGCTGGTGTTCTCAACAATATATTTGAACATGTTAGTGAAATTAAGTGAATATTTTTTCTTATGAATGTTATATTTTCTTTCATCTCATAGCAATTTGTTTTGGATGTGGTTCAACAAGGACTGGCGACTGATGATAGTCTGGTGTTACCAGGTGGTACTTCAGGATTACTTATCTGCCGGTTCTCTACTCGCTATGCACAGCTAATCAGCTATCCACAGGTATTCTTTGTACTATATTTAATCATCCCACTCATTTATGTGCAGGATTCTTCTTTTTTTCAGAGGTTAGCTTTTTTCCCGTGATTTATAATTAAGTATTAATTTGGACAAGACGAATAATGAAAATGCCATTCAAGTTTTATTTTTTATATATGATAAATTCATTATTGGTATTATACAACCTAAATATCTCAGAGATCAACTTCTTAGTGAATGTATTTATTGGTTTGTGGTAATGAATGATTAAAGGTATCTAAATATATCAAACACATATCTTCATTGTGTTCAATATCATTTGTCACCTTTCTATTCAATTTATTTGCATGTTTTGGTAATTTTTGTTGATAACTTTGATTACTCTACATGCTTTTTGAGGACAAGACAATTCAATTGAAAGTTTATAGTATAGTATTAACTCATTCAGGACTGTTCCCGAAAATACTCCAGCTGGTGTTTATGAAGAATATGTTTTACCAAATTCAACTGTCTTTAAATGGGCTGAAAGTGCAATAGCTATAGTCTAACACTCTTTCTCTGTTTGTGTTTGCATTCTTTAATTACAGATCTTGGACTATAGGAGCATGACAGATCACCATGGATGTTACGTGGTAGTGTTCACAAGCAATGGATAACCCATATACTTTAAAGACTACCTTAACCTTTGGAGTTTGGTATAAAAAGGTTCCACTGTAACAAAATTAGGCATTCCTAATTTTAAAAATCCAAACATGGGAACTGATCAGAATGAATTAATTAAATGAAAGTGAGCAAAGAAAATAGGCTTAGGATTTTGCCCGAGACCTCTCAATTGCTTTTACTGTGTTCTAACCCGCACTGAGCTAGAATGCATTTCATAGTGATACTTTCCTGAACCCTTCTACTTCTAGCAGTAGCATGTGTATTGAGGAGGAATTTTAAAAAGGAGTGCTATGTAGCTCAGGGGTTAGAGACTTAATTAGAGCATGACCTTGCACAAATTGATGTCTCTAGTCATTTTAGTTGGTGATATGTTAACATTTGCAGTGAGAAAGATTAAAGAATTAAAATGAAAAATTATCTTTCCATAATCTAATTGTCTAACCCTCAGGCTCATTTCTTTTATAATTCTGAATCTATATTATAGATTTTTATTTTCCTCATGGTCAAGTTGAAAGAAAAATGATAAAATCGCCCTATAACTGATATAGTGAGGTAATAATTGCTTTAAGCCCAAGGCTATCTGATATAAAGAGCTAAATTCAGTGGACCCATCATGCTTTGTTTCACTTTACAAGGTTTCACTTTCCAGAATGGTAAAAGATCTTAGTACACAAAGACTGATGAAATGGCTGTTACAACCTTTTGTTATTTCAAGATCTGAATTTTAAAAATGTTCCCCAAACAGGTATTTTCTGTAGTATTATTAGGGTCTGTAGTCCAGACTAGTTGCAGTCTAGACAATTCTAGATTTGCCTAACTTTGAATGTAGGTCAAACAATGACCTGTTGTACTTGTAAACAACATAAATGACCTAGACTGCATTGTACATTGTGATGTGCATGGGATGTATACATAGCTAGCTATATGCATACACTTTCTGTATACAACCGAAGTGTAAAACCAGTGTTTACATAACATGCTGACCTGCTGAGTTAACATTTATATACTCTCCCAATGAATTCAATAAACGATGCATGAAAGAATGCCTCCTAAACAGAACCTAATGGTGCGATGTGTAATTATTGGTGGTTTGTACGGGGTTTGTACAACCAGCCTTCAATTACCACAACATGCAAATATTACATTTTCAAGCCCTAACCTTCTCAGGCTAGCTTTAAAAAAACATTTTTTTTCATATTATCTCTCAACAATTTGCTCTGGCTTGCAAAAAGAGGACAGCATCTTTAAAGGGGCCCTGCAACCCAAATGCATGTTGACCTCTGTTCATCTGTATTAGTGTACACATTCAATATTTGTAGACGGTTTGACCCAAATATGTTGTGTATATTTTTAAACATTTTATCATTTATTTGTCTTCATGTTGCTAAGCCCCACCTCCTAAAAAACCCTCTAGAGCAAATTCTATTGTTGACCTGCAGTGACATCATTTGTCAATCACTGGTCAGCTACCATGAGATTAACAGAAGATGAAAGTACAAAAAGAACATCCACAGATTAGGCTAATCACAATAGCATCACACGGTTGAATAGAATACCAACTCACACAACTTCAATTACAATAGATGTTGCTATGTCTGAAGAAAAGCACTGTCTAAGCTATTGCATGGAGGTATGCAGGGCATGCTTTTGTGTGGATGTTCTTTATGTACTTTCACCTTTTGTTAATCTCATGGTAGCTGACCAGTGATTGACAAATGATGTCACTGCAGGTCAACAATAGAATTTGCTCTGGAGGGTTTTTTAGGAGGTGGGGCTTAGCAACATGAAGACAAATAAATAATAAAATGTTTAAAAATATACAAAACATATTTGGGTCAAACCGTTTACAAATATTGAATGTGTACACTAATACAGATGAACAGAGATCAACATGTATTTGGGTTGCAGGGCCCCTTTAAATCGATTCAACTCTCACTTATTCATTAATTTAAAAGTAAAATTATAATTGGTCTTGGTGTGTAAAAACTGTATAGATACATAGATTTATGTAAATGCCACATGTTTCTCAATGAACCGTTAACTTGCATCCATATACAATTTTCAATATTGTAAACAAAATAATCTATGAAATATTATAATTCAAGAAAAAATCTTATTACTTTGGTATCACTATCTAATGTTTATTTCTTATTTTTAGAATGAAGCTAAATGAGAGATATTTGTTATTTTGTTGGCACACTGATTGTGGTGATAATGGTTAATGGATGATGTTGAGTGTCAGGGTGAAATTCCTGATTGGAGAGCTATCTGCTCTAGCAGGGTGTATGAAGTGTGGCATGATAGTCTTATATTTTCCCCTTTAGGTCAGGATACTTTTGTAAAGTCATTGAAGAACGATCCCCTCCCTTTAAATGGTTAGTTGAAAGGTGGCTATGAATGATTGATGGTGATTGAAGAAATTAATGTAAATTATTTTGTTTTGATAAATATGGTTCATAATCTTCAAGCCTGATGCTGCTTTTTATTAGAAGAGGAATAAGAAATGTACATCTACATCACTGGAATATAAAGGCTTGATTCTGGACCACCCCCATCCTTTCCCCAAATGATGAGAAAAAAATGGAAGTACTATGCCTGCAGTTTCCTTTTACGCTGCCTTCCTTTTTTGTTGTTGAGTCCCTGGAGTAAAGATTTACAAAATAAGTAGGTCTATATAGGCATTAAACTCCCTTACACCTACAATGTTGATGCAGGAATGACTCGCTAGCTGTATTTATAACCATACATGTATGCATTTGGGGTTAAGTCTTTCATACCACCCCCCCCCCCCCCCCCCCCCCCCTAAACAAAAATGCAATTTGCACATGATTTGAATTGACTTTTTTATTTGTGCAAACCAAATCCAATTTCAATGTATTTAACCCTGGTCAATCTTACTACCCAAAAAGGACTTAGACCTATCTAAAGGGCCTACCCTAGCCTGCCTATAGGCTATGTCTAAGCTAGACATTTCTTTTTTTAACTTGACCAACAAAAACAGGTATCAAATTCAAGCGAAATAAAAAGAGTCCAGGCAATAGTAATACAAAACTCGAAGATTGAGGTAAAATCTCTAAGAACAATTACCAAGTGACATGATTTAGGATGAAATGTACAAACTAAATCTCCTCCAATAATGATACAAAGTAGGCCATACATTATAAAAAGGTAGAAATAAAACCACCGCTTTTGAGTTTTGTATCAAGACCAAGACGTGACCGAGACCGACTGCATGAAGATGAGCTACCGTCGAGTCAAGAGCCGGAGCAGAAGCCGTGAATGAGCGGGGGACTCCTAGCCTCGCCGGCCGCCGACCCAACTGGCGTAGCTCACTCTCAGACACCGTAGTCACAGCCAATGGGCAAGAGGAAGTCACAAATTTTAAA
>JBAMJV010003027.1:0-18803 GCA_037951105.1 Echinarachnius parma | reverse complement strand
GATATTGTTGAAACACATTGGTCATTCATGTTTATCCTGACAGCTTACTCAGTTTTCGAACCATCATGTAAGTCACGTTTCTAAGATAAAATGTTATACTTTGTCACTTCAGCGTGTTATGATGCTGTCAACGAATTCACATTCCTGTGTACATTATGGAAGGGTGCAATCATGTTAATACTATCAATCGTCAGCGTATCAAACATCAGAATATGACGTTGTCATTGTTTTTAAATTACGTTATTCTACTTCTTAATAACAAAAAATTGCTCCTTTTCTCAACAAACATACTCTGTGTATATATATTTTGTTTGTTAGCAGATGTTTTTCCGAATTTATTAAAGAAAAATCAACATCAACATATTCAAATACAATACAAATATATAATATAATTGATTAACATAAAATATGACAATTGATAAAAAAATTAAAAAAACATAGATATATAATTGATATATACTAATATATGATTTCCATGCTTAAAGTAATGTATAGCCTACAAATAATTTCGTTTGTTCTGACTTTGATTTTGTTTACATGGGTTTGCCGTTAACAAGCACTTTGCTTCTAAGGCAAATACCTGTCAATTTTTACACTGTACCGTTGTTATTATTGTATTTTATCTGAAATAAATGAATAAATGATGTATATATTTGGCTATTTAAAAAAAAAATGAGTGTGTTGTGGTATGAAATAAAGATCCTGTTCATGCAATGACACGTTTATAAGTGTATGCTTTCAAATTACGAGCACACCGGATAAAAAAAAAACTTTTTGCCTCAATAAACAGTAAACAAACTGTCGGGTCCCTGTTTAGTAACTGTATTCATCATATTAGAGAATAAATGTATATGCATGATGTGAAGACATCCGTTTGCAATAGATTAAAACCCAAACAACGGTGGTCAAGACTTTCATAAAAACATTAGTGCGACATTTTATATATGGGGTAACTGTGTATTTGTAAGGTTTTTTTGTAGGTAAAAAGAAAGAAAAAACTGACGGATTTTAACGTCCATTTAGTTGTCTCAATTAACCTTAATACAGACCCTGTATTCAGCATGCCCCCCCCCCCCCCCCCCTCCCCCATCATCTTCCCCCTCGTGCAATAATCTGCAATTATTGGAGTGTTGTTATGTCTATGTTCAATACAGTGTCAAAACGCTGTGTAAACAAATTGAACAACTTACTGAAAATTGTCTACAGCTCTGTTTAATATATGAGCCATCCAACTCTTGTTGAAAATATTCAACAACCCCAGTTGTTTAAAGTTTACAAAACTGTTTTTTTAAATTTTGTATACAACCGTTGCTTAGAATCAATTTAAAACAACCCTCTTATCGAAATAGCAAATAAAAAAAAATGATTGTACTAAACTTCTATAATAGGGCAAAGTCGGAATCGAACCGGGGACTTTGGGCTATAAGACTGACACGCTACCTCGTCGATATCTCGTTTCGCTTAGTTTGCGGTGGGACAAAAATGGTTTTGTCACGATGGTTTCACGGTCTAAACTATCACGTGATTTAACACGTTTAGTCAATGCATGACCGCTTCAGACAACCCTTCTTTCTACAACTAATCATGCTACAACCTAAGGTTGTATAAAAAGTTCAACAACCATTTTTACACAGTGTTTAAGCACTTCCCCCGAGTCTACGCCAATCAGACATTGTAGTTTTGGTTTCTCTCTATTTAGTATAGAGCCTGCATTAAGCAATGAGATAGTTTAACCATTATCCAGACCAAATACTGTATTAGCCTGCCATACTACGTTATGCCTGCCACCAAGGAGGTCGTGTCGTATTTACAAGAAGCATGGTCAAATCGAAGGATATATCATTACAAACGATTCTCTTAGGAATCATTTGACCCGCAGAGAACATTCTGTAATCAAAATAATGGGCCTTGTGATTCGATAATAAAGAGCATGGGCGTCGATCTGTCATTGATACCCATTCATCAGGGGGTGATTTATTCATTCATCCCCCCCCTGATGAATAGGTATTACGTAAGTATCAACGCCCATGATAAAGAGAATATAATATGTATTTGGTCTCTACGTTTGTAATAAATTAATACGTGTATATTGGGTTTGGATTACTCATCATGTTTTAGATAAAAAGTCGGTTGAATAAAATGTGACATGATATATTCTGAAAAATATGTATATATTTGGTTTGTTTATCTCCCTGTTTGGGAAATTTAAAAGCACATAGATATATCTGACCTCTAATCCCCAATACACTAAGGTGTCAATGATATACAAGGTGCGCCCCCCCCCTAAACAAAAAAATAAATAAATAACGGAATAACATAATTCTCATCAGAAGGGACTATAACTGTGCTTATTTATTCTAAAAACATGTATTAAAACTTTACCTGTGCAATGTTCAAGGTCAGTTCCGGATGAATACCTGATATGAAAATAAAAGGAAATTGTCAAGTGTTTGTTTGTTGAGAAATAATGAGCAGAACTAAAAATTACCTTATATATTTTTTAGAAGGAAAGGGTAACAAAAATCGTCATGTATTATATATTTCAGGAATTCGGGAATAGGTATGTGAAAACTGCTTGGTTAAAATGAGCAATCTGACTTGTTAGCAGTTTGAGACCTGGTAAGACGGGGGTACGACATGCTAACGCCATAATTAGCACATACTCAGTTCAATCAGTCTAAATAAAAACATTGAAATTTTTTTTAAATTGTAACTGTAATTTGTTTTTTAAATTCTTACTATAGTATAGTAGAGGGATAGAAACATTTGACAAATACAGAGCCCACCAATGTAGAATTATGTAGCTCAGTCAAAGAGCATTTGGCCCGTTATCCGGTGGTATTACATTATTTTAAGATACCAACCTTTCGTCTTTTCTCTCAGGTTCGCTTTCTGCGTTCTTACGAAGCAAATATGACTCAACATCGACGTGGCCATTCTGCGATGCATGGTGAAGCGCTGAGAATCCGTTAACATCTTTTAGCATACAATCGGCTTCTTGGCAAACGAGATACTCTACAACATCAAGGTGACCATTGGATGCTGCTGCATGTAGAGCAGTCATTCCAACAACGGCGTGAGTGTTGATCATAGCGCCTTCTTCAAGAAGATATTTCACTGTAATCGAGATGACCATTCTGTGATGAAGCATAAAGGGGTGTCGATCCATTGGCATCCTCCTTGTTCACATCAGCCCCATGACTAATCAAATATTTCACTGTATCGAGATAACCATTCTGTGATGCTGCATTCAGGGCTGTTATCCAATAAGCATCATCTTCAGTATCCTTGTTCGATTCAGCACCATGACTCATTAAATAGTTCATTATATCGATATGACCATTCATCGATGCTGCTTGTACGGCTGTTATTCCATTTACGTCCTTCTTGTTCACATCAGCCCCTTGAATTATCAGACATTCCACTATATCGAGATGTCCATGTAGTGATGCAGCATGCAGGGCTGTCCATTCGATATTGTTCCCATGTGCACATGAGCCCCCTGACTTAAAGATATTTTATTGTATGGATATGTCCATTTTGTGATGCAGCATGACTACATTTCCATCCAGCATTATTTCCCTGTCTGACATCAGCCCCTTGACTTGTTAGATATTTAACTGTAGCAAGATGTCCATTCTGTGATGCTATATAAAGGGCTGTTGATCCATCATATAGGGCCTGGTTTACATCAGCCCCTTGACTTATCAGATATTCTACTGTAGCAAGCAGACCATTATGGGATGCTACGTGTAAGGCCGTTGCCCCGTCAGTATCTTCTTTGCCCACTTCAGCACCATGACTTATAAGATATCTAAGTGTATCGATGTGACCATTTAATGATGCAGCATGCAGGGCTGTCCACCCATCAATGGTTCCCTTGTTCACATCAGCCCCTTGAAGTATCAAATATTTCACTGTTCCTAGATGACCATTCTGCGATGCATTGTACAGGGATGATGCCCCATTAACATCCTCCTTGGTCACATCAGCCCCGCGACTTGCCAGATAGTTGATTGTATCAAGATGACCATTCACCGATGCTGCATGTACGGCTGTTCTCCTATAATCATCCTCCTTGTTTACACCAGCCCCTTGAATAAGCACATATTTCACTATATCGAGATGACCATTTAATGATGCAGCATGCAGGGCTGTCCACCCAATATTGTTTCCCTTGTTCACATCAGCCCCTTGACTTGACAGATATTTGACTGTACAGATATGACCATTCTGTGATGCAGCATGCAGGGCTGTCCAACCAATATTGTTTCCCTTGTTCACATCAGCTCCTTGACTTGTCAGATATTTCACTGTGCCTAGATGACCATTCTGGGATGCATTATACAGGGATGATCCCCCATTAACATCTCCTTGGTCACATCAGCCCGTGACTTGCCAGATATTTGACTGTATCGAGATGACCATTCACCGATGCTGCATGTACGGCTGTTTGCCCATAACCATCCTCCTTGTTCACATCAGCCCCTTGAATAAGCAGATGTTTCACTATATCGAGATGACCATCTAGTGATGCAGCATGCAGGGCTGTCCACCCAATATTGTTTCCCTTGTTCACATCAGCCCCTTGACTTGTCAGATATTTCACCTGTGCCTAGACGACCACTCTGTGATGCAGCATGCAAGGCTGTCCACCCATCAAAGTTCCCTTGTTCACATCAGCCCCTTGACTTATTAGATATGTCAATATTTCTAGATGACCATTCTGTGATGCAGCATGCAGGGCTGTCCGTCCATGAAAAGTTTCCTTGTTCACATCAGCCCCTTGAAGTATCAGATATTTCACTATATCGAGATGACCATTTAGTGATGTAGCATGCAGGGCTGTCGACCATCAATAGTTCCCTTGTTCACATCAGCCCCCTTGAAGTATCAGATATTTCATTGTGCCTAGATGACCATTCTGTGATGCATAAATAAGGGATGATGCCCCATTAACATCCTCCTTGGTCACATCAGCCCCGTGACTTGCCAGATAGTTGACTGTATCTAGATGACCATTCACCGATGCTGCATGTACGCTGTTCTCATATAGTCATCCTCCTTGTTCACATCAGCCCCTTTACTTATTAGATATGTCACTAATTCTAGATGACCATTCAGTGATGCAGCATGCAGGGCTGTATATCCAGCATTAGTTGCCTGTCTCACAACAGCCCCTTGACTTATTAGATATGTCACTATTTCTAGATGACCATTCTGTGATGCAGCATGCAGGGCTGTCCACCCATCAATAGTTCCCTTGTTCACATCAGCCCCTTGAAGTATCAGATATTTCACTGTGCCTAGATGACCATTCTGTGATGCATAAAATAGGGATGATGCCCCATTAACATCCTTCTTTGGTCACATCAGCCCCGTGACTTGCCAGATAGTTGACTGTATCGAAATGACCATTCACCGATGCTGCATGCACGGCTGTTGTCCTATAATCATCCTCCTTGTTCACATCAGCCCCTTGACTTATTAGATATGTCACTATTTCTAGATGACCATTCTGTGATGCAGCATGCAGGGCTGTATATTCCAGCATTAGTTGCCTGTCTCACAACAGCCCCTTGACTTATTAGATATGTCACTATTTCTAGATGACCATTCTGTGATGCAGCATGCAGGGCTGTCCACCATCAAAAGTTCCCTTGTTCACATCAGCCCCTTGAAGTATCAGATATTTCACTGTGCCTAGATGACCATTAAGTGATGCATAATTCAGGGATGATGACCCATTAACATCCTCCTTGGTCACATCAGCCCCTTGACTTATTAGATATGTCAATATTTCTAGATGACCATTCTGTGATGCAGCATGCAGGGCTGTCCACCCATCAAAAGTTCCCTTGTTCACATCAGCCCCTTGAAGTATCAGATATTTCACTATATCGAGATGACCATTTAGTGATGTAGCATGCAGGGCTGTCGACCCATCAATAGTTCCCTTGTTCACATCAGCCCCTTGAAGTATCAGATATTTCATTGTGCCTAGATGACCATTCTGTGATGCATAAATAAGGGATGATGCCCCATTAACATCCCTCCATGGTCACATCAGCCCCCGTGACTTGCCAGATAGTTGACTGTATCGAGATGACCATTCGCCGATGCTGCATGCACCGGCTGTTGTCCTATAATTATCCTCCTTGTTCACATCAGCCCCTTGACTTATTAGATATGTCACTATTTCTAGATGACCATTCTGTGATGCAGCATGCAGGGCTGTATATCCAGCATTAGTTGCCTGTCTCACGACAGCCCCTTGACTTATTAGATATGTCACTATTTCTAGATGACCATTATGTGATGCAGCGTGCAGGGCTGTCCACCCAATATTGTTTCCCTTGTTCATATCAGCCCCTTGACTTGTCAGATATTTCACTGTGTCTAGACGACCATTCTGTGATGCACCATGCAGGGCTGTATATCCAGCTTTAGTTGCCTGTCTCACAACAGCCCCTTGACTTATTAGGTATGTCACTATTTCTAGATGACCATTCTGTGATGCAGCATGCAGGGCTGTCCACCCATCAAAAGTTTCCTTGTTCACATCAGCCCCTTGAAGTATCAGATATTTCACTGTGCCTAGATGACCATAAAGTGATGCATAATTCAGGGATGCTGACCCATTAACATCCTCCTTGGTCACATCAGCCCCGTGACTTGCCAGATAGTTGACTGTATCGAGATGACCATTCACCGATGCTGCATGCACGGCTGTTGTCCTATAATCATCCTCCTTGTTCACATCAGCCCCTTGACTTATTAGATATGTCACTATTTCTAGATGACCATTCTGTGATGCAGCATGCAGGGCTGTCCGCCCATGAAAAGTGTCCTTGTTCACATCAGCCCCTTGAAGTATCATATATTTCATTGTGCCTAGATGACCATTACGTGATGCATAATACAGGGATGCTGACCCATTAACATCCTCCTTGGTCACATCAGCCCCTTGACTTGCCAGATAGTTGACTGTATCGAGATGACCATTCACCGATGCTGCATGCACGGCTGTTGTCCTATAATCATCCTCCTTGTTCACATCAGCCCCTTGACTTGTCAGATATTTCACTATTTCTAGATAACCATTCTGTGATGCAGCATGCAGGGCTGTCCACCCAACAAAAGATTCCTTGTTCACATCAGCCCCTTGAAGTATCAGATATTTCACTGTGCCTAGATGAACATTCTGTGATGCAGCATGCAAGGCTGTATATCCAGCTTTAGTTGCCTGTCTCACAACAGCCCCTTGACTTGTCAGATATTTCACTGTGTCTAGACGACCATTCTGTGATGCAGCATGCAAGGCTGTATATCCAGCTTTAGTTGCCTGTCTCACAACAGCCCCTTGACTTATTAGATATGTCACTAATTCTAGATGACCATTCAGTGATGCAGCATGCAGGGCTGTATATCCAGCATTAGTTGCCTGTCTCACAACAGCCCCTTGACTTATTAGATATGTCACTATTTCTAGATGACCATTCAGTGATGCAGCATGCAAGGCTGTCCACCCATCAAAAGTTCCCTTGTTCACATCAGCCCCTTGAAGTATCAGATATTTCACTGTCCCTAGATGACCATTACGTGATGCATAATTCAGGGATGCTGACCCATTAACATCCTCCTTGGTCACATCAGCCCCTTGACTTGCCAGATAGTTGACTGTATTGAGATGACCATTCTGTGATGCAGCATGCAGGGCTGTATATCCAGCATTAGTTGCCTGTCTCACAACAGCCCCTTGACTTATTAGATATGTCACTATTTCTAGATGACCATTCTGTGATGCAGCATGCAGGGCTGTCCACCCAATATTGTTTCCCTTGTTCACATCAGCCCCTTGACTTGACAGATATTTGACTGTACAGATATGTCCATTTTGGCATGCAGCATGAAGACCTGTCCATCCAGCATTATTTCCCTGTCTGACATCAGCCCCTTTACTGGTCAGATATTTGACTGTATCAATATGTCCATTCTGTGATGCTATATAAAGGGCTGTTGATCCATCATCCTGTCCCTGGTTCACATCAGGCCCTAGTCCAACCAGATATTCCACTGTAGCGAGATGACCATTATCGGATGCGATATGTAAGGCCGTTGCCCCATCAGTATCTTCTATGTCCACTTCAGCACCATGACTAATTAGATATTTCACTATATCGAGATGACCATTCTTTGATGCAGCATGCAGGGCTGTCCACCCAATATTGTTTCCCTTGTTCACATCAGCCCCTTGACTTGACAGATATTTGACTGTACAGATATGTCCATTCTGTGATGCTATATAAAGGGCTGTTGATCCATCATCCTGTCCCTGGTTCACATCAGGCCCTAGTCCAACCAGATATTCCACTGTAGCGAGATGACCATTATCGGATGCGACATGCAAGGCCGTTGCCCCATGAGTATCTTGCCCCACTTCAGCACCATGACTAATTAGATATTTAACTGTATCGATATGACCATTCTTCGATGCTGCATGTACGGCTGTTCTCCTATAATTATCTTCCTTGTTTACACCAGCCCCTTGAATTAGCAGATATTTCACTATATCGAGATGACCATTCTTTGATGCAGCATGCAGGGCTGTCCACCTAATATTGTTTCCCTTGTTCACATCAGCCCCTTGACTTATTAGATATGTCACTAATTCTAGATGACCATTCAGTGATGCAGCATGCAGGGCTGTATATCCAGCATTAGTTGCCTGTCTCACAACAGCCCCTTGACTTATTAGATATGTCACTATTTCTAGATGACCATTCTGTGATGCAGCATGCAGGGCTGTCCACCCATCAATAGTTCCCTTGTTCACATCAGCCCCTTGAAGTATCAGATATTTCACTGTGCCTAGATGACCATTCTGTGATGCATAAAATAGGGATGATGCCCCATTAACATCCTTCTTGGTCACATCAGCCCCGTGACTTGCCAGATAGTTGACTGTATCGAAATGACCATTCACCGATGCTGCATGCACGGCTGTTGTCCTATAATCATCCTCCTTGTTCACATCAGCCCCTTGACTTATTAGATATTTCACTGTGCCTAGACGACCACTCTGTGATGCAGCATGCAGGGCTGTGCACCCATCAAAAGTTCCCTTGTTCACATCAGCCCCTTGACTTGTCAGATATTTGACTATATCGAGATTACCATTCCCTGATGCCAAATATAGAGCTGTTGGTTCATGAATATAGCACTTGTTTACATCAGCTCCTTTACTTGTTAAATATTTCACTATATCAAAATATCCTTTGTTTGATGCTTCTTGCAGGGCCGTCCGTCCAAAAGTAGTTCCCTTTGTGACATCAGCCCCTTGTCCTATCAGATATTTCACAGTATCCAGATGACCATTCCGTAATGCTGCATACAGGGCTGTTATTCCTATATAATTAGATTTGTTCACATCAACCCCTTGACTTGTTAGATATTTTACTGTATCAAGATGACCATTCTGTGATGCTTCACACAGGACTGTGGTCCCAATACAATCCTCTTCATTTACACCACCCCCTTGACTTGCCAGGTATTTTACGGTATCGAGATGGCCATTCATTGATGCGTTATGCATAGGCGTTTTCCCATTACCATCTATCTTGTGTATATCAGCCCCTTGACTTGCCAGATATCTTACTGTATCGAGGTGACCATTCTGTGCTGCTACATGTAATGCTGTCAACCCAGTATCAGTTCCCGTTGTCACATCAGCACCTTGACTTATAAGATATCTAACTGTAGCGAGATGACCATTCTGTGATGCTTCATATAAAGCTTCTGTCCCATTACCATCCTCCTTGTTAACGTCAGCCCCTTGATGTGTCAGATATTTCACTATGGCGAGATGACCGTTCAGTGATGCAGCGTGCAGGGCTGTCCATCCATCTTTATTTCCCTGATTGACATCAGCCCCGTGACTTGTCAGAAATCTTACTGTATCGAGATGATCATTCTGTGAAGCTGCATGCAGGGTTTTTGTCCCATTAGCATCTTCCTTGTTCACATCAGCACCTTGACTTGTTAGATATTCTACTATATCAAAATGACCATTTAGTGATGCAGCGTGTAGGGCATTCCATCCAGTATTGGTTGCCTGTTTCACATTAGCCCCATGAGTTATCAGATATTTCACTGTAGCAAGGTGACCATACTGTGATGCAACATGCAAGGATGTCCACCCACTAATAGTTCTCTTGTTCACATCAGCCCCTTGACTAACCAGATATTTCACTGTTTCGAGATGACCATTCGATGATGCAGCATGCATGGCTGTCCATGCAATATCAGTTCCCTTTTGCATCTCAGCCCCATGATTTATCAGGTATGTAACTGTGTCGAGATGACCATTTAGTGATGCAGCATGCAGAGATGTCCACCCAGCAATAGTTCCCTTGTTCACATCAGCCCCTTGACTTGCTAGATATTTCACTGTAGTGAGATAGCCATTTTGTGATGCAACGTGTAGGGCCGTCCATCCAGTATCGGTTGCCTGGTTTACATTAGCTCCTTGAGTTATCAGACAGTTTGCTATATTGAAATAACCATTCCGTGATGATGCATGCAGGGCTGTTGTCCCATTACTATCACCTTTATTTACATTAGCCCCTTGACTTATCAAATATTCCACTGTTTCGAGATGACCATTCTGTGATGATGCATGCAAGTTTGTTCTCCCATCATTATCTGTCTTGTCCACATCAGCTCCTTGACTTGTCAGAAATTTCACCGTATCCAGATGACCATTCAGTGATGCAGCATGCAGGGCTGTCCATCCAGCATCAGTTTCATTGTGCACTTCAGCCCCTTGATTAATCAAATATTTCACTGTAGAGTTATGTCCACTCTGTGATGCCGAATGTAGGGCTGTCCATCCATTATTAGTTTTCTGTCTTACATCGGCCCCTTGATTTATCAGATATTTCACTGTATCGAGATGACCATTCAGTGATGCAGCATGCAGGGGTGTCCATCCAGCGAAAGTTGTCTTGTTGACATTAGCCCCTTGTCTTTCCAGATATTCCACTGCATCAATGTGGCCATACGTTGATGCTTCATGCGGGGCTGTTGTTCCATTATCATCATCCTTGTTCACATCAGCACCTTGACTTATCAGGTATATTACTGTATCGATATGACCATTCTGCGCTGCAGCATGTAGAGATGTTCTTCCATTTTTATTCCGTTTGTTCACATCAGCCCCTTGATTTGCCAGATATTTAGCTGTTTCGAGATGGCCACTCAGTGATGCTAGATACAGGGCTGTGGTCCCATTATCATCTACCCTGTTTACGTCCGCCCCATGACTTATTAGATCCTGTACTTTATCGAGGTGACCGTTATATGATGCTGCATACAGGGATATCCTTTCATAACTATCACATTTGTTAACATCATACCTTTGACGGATCGGATATTTCGGATATATATGAACATTTGGTGACAATTCATGCAGGGTTGTTGTTTCATTATATATATTGTTCATAACAGTTCCCTGTGTTATTGTATATTTAAAGTTATCATCATTTCTGGTTCCGGCTGCTTTAATCAGCGATAGATTTCTCTGATTATACGTTATCTTTGATTGCACTCCTACCATGGTAATTTCGTAATAGTATTTACGTCATCAAATTATAATCCGTTTCAGCCTAGTTAGAAAATAACCGCTTCTCAGACCTGAGGAGAGGTTGAGAGATTCGTGCCTCTCGTAGAATTTTATCACCGTTACACCGTTCTTATCGGTAGTGGCCTCGGCGCTAATTTCTAGCAGATGGTGTCTCAATCAAGACGTCGTGCTGCTAGTCTTGATACGCAGACACTACAGACGAGTTTGGGTTCGGATGTGTACAGAGTATCAAGTTTGTTCGCTTTACCCTATTGTCAAATGGTAGGAAGAAGCAGAGAGGAGAGAGGATCAACTGCATAGGAGAGGGGGGGGGGGGGGGGGGTTATGGTAGAAAAAACAGAATTATAAGTTGTATGAATTATGTAGTTATGTAGTAATCATGAATGTTGTACATAATTATACCTAAATATAAATCAATACAATGACAAATTTGACAGATATATTTGTTCATTATCTTTTTTTAAAATGCTGTAAAGTGCTCCCCCCCCCCCCCCCATACCAACACTCGACTATCACTTTAAAAACATTTTTTTTTTTTGCATGCCGTTGAATGGAGTCTATGAATCAGCGTGACCTTCTGGTCCATACATACATGTACTTTGTATATGGCCCATAATACAGGGTGGCCCAAAAAAAACGGAACGGGGCACTTCCCAAAATATAATACCACAATGTTTATGTTCATCGGATAGGGTGTCCTTTCCAATGAAAAACGATACCAAGAACAGTAATTTTGGTCAGGTCGTGAGTGAGTGAGACCATGTCAGGTGCCGATTTATGTAGATTTCGACCTAGTCAATGCCCGTTTAACCGCACTCCTTGCCCGTAATACCTTTCAGCGACCATGCCCATTCTCTAGGCACACGGCTGAGTGCACACTAACAATAGTGCGCGATGCTCAACGATATGAACGGCGGTTCGTGCGATTCATCAAGCGCTGGCTCAATACAAATTGACAAAAGATAGAACCTGACATGGTGTCACTCACAGCGCCCTAAAACAAAAACTACACGACCAAATTGACTGTTCTTGGTATCGTTGTTCATTTGAAAAGACACTCTATCCGATGGACATAATACATTTGTTACTATATTTTGGGAAGTGCCCCGTTCCGTTTTTTTGGGCCACCCTGTATACCAGAGAGGCGAGCCTCCTCTGAGTATATCATGCTACACACCAGGGCCTACTATCAGAGATATATACAGGTGCATTCTGTGCCGAATTAGCCGGGAGTCTTGCCAGGGCTGTATAGCTCTGTACATACATAGGGAGGGAGATCATTGCTCTGGAATGTCTTATCAGTTGGTTGCCATGCCTACTGAGATATGAGCGCAGCAGAGAGGGGTCAGTGGTACATTTCATTGTGTGTGTGTGTGTGGGGGGGGGGGGGGGAGGGGAGGGTAATAGTACTAGTCCTTCGTTTTTCGGGTCCAAAAGTAAACGATCAGTTTGATGTAAAAATGAATGGGCTGAGAGAAAAAAAACGTAATACTGTATCGTTAGTAAAACAAGTACATTTATATTTTAAAATTGTTACTTATATTCATGCAACCAAGCTAGCAGGCTTATGTGAAAATGGGCCGAGGTCATTTTATCTCCATTTCACTTCAAATACCATTATCAAAATTCAAAGACGTGTATAAAATTATATACACTCAGTTGCGATCCGAAATGTTATTTTGCTTCAGTTCAAATGTGTATCTTGACTCCTTATTCCGAGGAACAATCTCTGAAGGTTAGAGTATAATTGGGCAAGAAACAAGAAAACTACAGTTCGTTGAAGATGTCCATTTAATATGGGGAACTCAAATTGGCAATGCACTCTGATTTAGTGGACACAACAGGCAGGATAGCTGCTACAGACCACTTAAATAGACATGGTTATGAATGTTTATAGGTCATGTGTTAATACTTAGCCAATAATAATGACTTCGCTACTATACACTGGCAGGATTTATTGAGTCAATATAATATCAGTCACACCACACAATGAATAAGAATGAAAAGGTCTAGAAACCTAGACTAGTGGCCATGCAGTTTACTGCATGTAACCGGAGGAGATTATCTCTATAATACCACTAGGTCTCGGGGGGGCAGTTAATATGGCATGGAAATGTCGAGATGATTTCCACCGTGGTGGACTTCACGGCTAACCTAGTGAAACCTAATGCTCAGTATTTGTTGTTGTTACTTTTCCCAATATGAGTTTGATCACCAAAGAGTTTATTCTCTCTTTACATTAGATCTCAGCAGGGAATGCTTCTTACAATCAAGAATAAATTGTCTCACCATTATATGTATGTAAACATATAGATAACACGCAGCGATCCTGTTCAGCCGCGATCGGGCAGATAACCCTTTTGGTTAAAGGTTTCAGTTTTCTGTATAAAACTCCTATACAATCCCAATATTTAAGATATGCTTCACATCGCATTTAAAGTAACCAATTGTTATGTACAGTGTACATTCAAATGTCACTCATAGCAAACGAATGTTGTTCCCTTTTACATTGCCACTCGGTCATTCTCTCTGATTTAAGTCACAGGATATGTATGTACTCTACATATTTTGAGTGACTTCTACTGAATGCCAAAATCGTCTCCAAATGGTAGGTCGTATGACATCACTTTCTGAATTTTAGCATGCTGTCCTCTCACGCAGTACAACTAATCATTAATCAAAGAAATGTATTCCTTGTCCGTGGTCATCTTTATTCTGCCTCCTTTCATTCCTCCCACATGGCCCGTGCAATCCGCTGGCTTCTATAGGGTGCAATCTAAACGGTCATGCAGTCTTCTGATTGTTCGTGTTCACAAAGACATTATGATGATACCGCTGACAGTTTATATTCATTTATTATTTAAAACACACAGAATCAGGAGCATTCCGTCAGAGGTCGTAATGCTAGCAATATGATTTATACCTGAGTGGCGACTAATTTATTGCTAATATTCAGAATCCGCTCATTTTACGTTGAAACTGCTAAACTGCGAATGCTAATACTTTGAAAACACGATTGATAAAGCATGCTAATAGCTCATGAAATTTGTGAAAACAAAGAAAGACTATATCTCCTAAATTAGTGTACAGAGACAAATCCACGATAATGTCGCGTATAATGCTAAATCATTCCTGTTCTGGCTGCAGCGCAAGTGATGGTACATGCATGACATGCGTAAATTATTATTCATGAGTATAGATAGTATGCATCATTACTGTGTGTACGAGTTTGGTTATATCATATACCTGCGATTCACACAAAGGGCCCCTTCAAATAGATACAGTGCGATATCATTGAACTTTAAACTTAAACAGATTAGACATGAAAGACGTGACAGTTGATCGATTACTGCATTTGGGTACAATCACACATACAGTATTCCAGTACATCAATGGAGTAAGATTTATGCAAATATGAACTTTGTATATAATATATACAAAGTTCATATTCTGCGAATTACCCCTTACCCAGCTAGCCACCTGACGTTGGGCCGATGTCGGAATTTGGTTGCCGGATGTCGGCATATCGACGTTGGCTCGAGGTTAAAATGTCCGCCAGCCCAACATCGTCACGACGTCATTTTTGTGATATATTGGCATAACGTCATTTTCCGACAATGGCCCAACATCATGTCATGAGATGTTATCACATTTCTTCGTGGCATGTATATCCATCACTATTCAGTGTCACAACATGCACGATCGACGTTACGCAATGTTTGACTTAAAATATCATTACTCTCGAGTGAACATTGAAATGGCAAAATAAAGCATCATTTTGTTTAAAGTTAACCCTAATAAGGCAGGGGGGCTATTATGCCCCCCCCCCCCCCTCCGCGATTTTTCTGATTGCTCCGGAACGCATAGAGATGACGCCCTGCTGCTTGGTGACTTTTTTTCGTTTGGGTCTTGCTCATTTTTTAAAACAAAGTTTTCGAAAATAGGACATACCATTACAAAGACACGTGACCTTTTATCTATGCATGTCCACCCGAAAATCGCTCAATTTCGTGATTTGTGTACAAAACATACGGAAATACGAAAAAATATTCGTAAAAAGAGATATATCAGGTTTTTGTTAGGGTTTTTTAGGGTTAAAGGGGTAGTACAGTTTTGGTAAGGCTGAACCTTAGTAACCAAAACTGGACAGTAACATTATAAACTAATAGTTATAACTCCACCATGCTCAAAATGTATACAAAATTACAAACGACTAAGTAAAAAGCCCGTTATCATCAAAAAAGAGCCATTAAAACACAAGAGGGCGCTTTCTAAAAAGGCATTGGTTTGAACCATTTTTCATACAAATTTATGCATGTGATGTTTTATTGAAATAATGATTAAAAAAAAGAGAGATCATCAACAACTATTTAAACGTACGTTTATTTCAATTTCAATTTCAATTATATTTATGTTTCCAACAAAACATTTCAAATCAATTATAATAATTTACAAATATTAAGGTATACATATTGGAAACAAGAGGGGTCCACTAAAAAGCAGTGCTTGTACAAATGTGGACCCCTCAGATAATAATGAATACTTAAATTAATACAAAAGTGAATTAATTACTACAAACTAAAATATAGGAAAAAAGGGATGCCAACAGAGACGAAAATATGACAAGAGAGAACATTACATGACAAAGATAGAAGAAGACGGTAACGATACACAAAATAGACACTGCAAAAAAGGAGAGAAAATAAATGAGATATCGGGGGTACAAAAATAGTACAAAAGGATGAGCAGCATGTGGGGTTGAGAAGAAGCTGGGGAAGAAGAATTGCGCTTACGAAAGGAGATATGCATGAGAGGTCACAATAAAAACATATCAAATAACATTTTGAGTCAGCGAGTAGAAAAAGACCTTGTTTAACCAAACAAAGGGGAAAAAGGAAGAATAAAAGAAGACTTGAGGACCGGGAAAGAATAAATGGGCGATATAATTAATGTTGTTCATAAGATTGTAGTAAAAACAATTTCCATTTTTTTCTTCAAAATATTAATCGATGGAGCATTTTTTACTTCATTACTTAAAGAATTCCACAATTTGGGGCCTTCATATATATAAAAGTACTTTGAGCTAAGAGAGGTAAATGAAATTTTTCAGAATGTCTTGTTGGGTAATTATGGACTGAGCTAATTTTAACAAACATTTCTTGAAAAACAGATGGCAACATATTATTATTATAAGTATACATAATAGACCAAGTTGAAATAAATATAAATCTTTAACCTTTAAAATATTATTTTCAAAAAACAAACCGTCTGTATGGCAGCGAAATGGGGAATTACAAATAATACGAATAACCTTCTTTTGTAATAGCAAAACTTTATCTAATAACGTTTGATGCGTGTTGCCCCAAACTAAGAGACCATAATTCAGATATGGGAGTATCAAAGAACTATACAGCATAATTAATGAATTCAAAGGAAGACATGTCTTTACTTTATAAATAATACCAATATTTCGAGAAGTAATTTTACAAATATCAATATGATATTTCCAAGAAAGGTTATTATCAACAGTTACACCCAAAAATGTAATAAATGAAACACACTCCAATGGTGTGTTTTCCAAAACTATATATATTAGCAGGCAACGAATCTATATATTTAATAAACAACATATATTTCGTTTTCTGGAGATTCAATGATAATTTGTTCGCTCGTATCCACAATAAAAAATGCTGCTTATGGTTGATAAAATGTGATAATGTAGAGTCATGTGCAGTATCTAATGAGCAATATGTCAAAGTTACACAGAATATACAAAACATGGTCAAGAAAAAGAAATACGCAAAAAGATATAATAATAATAATAATATACAAAAACTTCATAGAGAGTCGTTGGTGTGCTTTATAGTGAAATTGGTGGAATTATTGACAAGCTAAAACTATTTTATTTATTTTGTCAGTAAGATGAAAACTGTTACAAAAACATGAGAGGAAAACAAAACGCTGTTATTTTCTCTAACTGTTACTCATCAGTGCATTATTAGGACATTCTTTGAAAAGTGAAACTTTTTTGGACAAAATGAAGTTTTAATTTTAGTTACTCTGTTCCATTTTTTAAAGACTAATGTCCAAAGTTTCATAACATTTTGTACAGTTAATTGAGATATGATCATACTTATTTCCATAAATTAACACGATATTGAACAAATCTAAACTCAGAAAATGATATTACGCAAACTTATACCTCTTATACTCCAGTACATGTTGATACCAACTTCGTGAAAATTGGAACTAATGTTATTTTCTAAACTTATATTTGTAAAGTCAAATGTTCCCATTCATATTTTACATGTGCGTGACTGACCCAAAATGTCACACGAGTGACCAGACATCCCCACACGATTATTTCATATAAAAACTGTTTCAGATAATGTTGGTTCTTCACTACCTTTATATCTTTATCAGTTGTCTGATAATACATATGAATATTATCGCTTTTCATAATTCACAGTATTTCCTAAATGAAATTGAGATGACAAAAATGAAAAAAGTGTTCCCGCGCTAAGTCACACACGTGACCGACGTGACCGACGCATTTGATCTCTGACCTAGGGTAACATAATTCTAATACAATCTCTTGTATAATATGCCTGAAAGTCTTCAGCATATATGAGTCATATATGAAGTACAAGTCATCATACCTGTAATATTTACTAAAATATTAGCATCACATACAACATTTTTCATATTAAAGGTTATACACAAAACTAAGAATAACCCTATTGCTGTGACGTCTAGTATAGGTTTCCCGTCCAATTTAACACTTTTTCCATTACATTGTATACATTTTTACTTTAATTTCATCCAAACAGAGAAGCTTAGAATACTAATACACCACTCTTTGGGAAACATAATTATTGACGCCAAAAAGTGCAGAACGTGCACGTAATGTATATATTATGCAAGATATGTTTCATTTCATGTCTTTAATTATTCATCAGGGAGTGGGAAAAGGGGGTACTTGAATTCGAATGAGCACCCACCCCCCCCCCCCCCTTACTTGTCCGACACGATTGTTGACGTCAAATAATGCAGAACGGTGTAATAATGCATATAAGATATGTTATATTTTATGTCGTTGATTATGCATCTAGGATGGTGGTTAGGGGGGCACTCGCCCCCAATAAAGAAGATAACCACC
>JBAMJV010003026.1:387500-418462 GCA_037951105.1 Echinarachnius parma | reverse complement strand
TCAATCTGGCACGAAGTTCTGGTGAAGCGACCTTTCTGTATCTGGGGCTTATCTAACCAACCAGACAAGGTTTCCTTGGCCTCAGCGGTGCTGGTGTTGGTCCCCTCCAGTCCACACATCGCTATGATGAGCAGCAGGTAAAAGTGTCTGTATACGGTTCCCATGGTTGTACCGGCACTCAGTTTTATCTGGGAATTGAAACAAAAAAGAATAACCAAATCAACACAAATAATTAAAATAATGATGATAACATAACACGTCAAGTGCGCTGACGGATAAAAGCTTGACCTGATGGGATGTGTGTAAAACTTAGAAAATATTAGTATATTTAGTTTATGAATATTACAATTTAAGCCTGAATTAAAGATGTGCCACTGGCAAGAATTGGAGGCAATGAAAAACGAATGGTATACAACGAGAAATGTGAATAAAACATAACACATTGATTATGAAATGCTTGATAATGTCATAAACGGTAATACTAAATATCCTTGGGAAAAGTTCGCAACGATTGAATTCAGTGTACATATTGAAGTGTAGTATCAAAATCGGCTATTATGATTTTATCCTATGTAGCTTTATGCGTGATTTCCTTGTTTGTAAAGTAAAATAGAGTGTATATAACAAATGAAAATGTCACAAAGTAAATTAGTGTTTATACAATCATCTATTACAGTAAAAAAAAAAACGGCTTCACAACTCAGTGATAAAAGCATTCGTTACTCACCTAGAAAAATGAAAGTATGTAACACCTGTCCAATCACGACGAACACATATCTGCATGTGATTCGGCTTTCCGTGCTAACACAATAATTGCAAAAAATGATAGGGGAAACATGTACACGTTGATAACTGTACATGAACTTCTCAAATAACAAGCCCTATCCAACACCAATAGCCATTACAGGAGAATCGTTCACTCTCGTGTTACTCTGTTTGTCAAAGTAGTTTTACTTATGTTTGATGATTACATTATGATTTGCTAATCAGTAAAAAAGATTAATAGTAATCTAAATCGACACGCAAGGGAAGCACTTCTATACTGTATCATTCTATATCATATTAGAATATCAAGGATAATTGATTTTACGCCACAATGAAAAACCCTGTATAAGTCTGATAAAAGTTACTTACCAACAACAATGAACGGACGTCAAACCCGTGCAGGAAACACAAAATGATGTTTGTATACCGATACAGCTTCCGTGAATCATTTCCATCACAATCATTGCAAGATGGGATATGTGATTTTCATCAACGCATTGATATATATGTATATACAGCCGTATCAAATACCAAGCCCCACCCAACTCAACTGACCAATAAAACATACGGGACATCAGTCATACTTATTTCTCTGCCACAATTGATGTACTTATATTTATAATCATTTAATTAGCCCACTGACGAAAGATGGATTGAAATGAAACCTAACTTAATATTCCAGTGGATGAGTTTCGTATGTCACACATAATTGATTATACTATAGAGTTAAAGGGGACCACCGGGCAAATAACAACACATTACTACATGTTTTGGTACTGTTTTGTGATATCAAATAGATACCTAACATTTTGCAAAGGGTTGAGTAATTCATAAACAAAGCAATTAATTTCCACCACTTACGGAACCACGACTATTTCCTGGTTCCTGGTTTGCGAGTGCGCCAATTCTACTCACGCGTACGTTTGTAGGCAATATAATTCCGAGCGATTCGCTTGCTGCACCCGCGGTAGTCTACACAATTCAGACCGCATTAACGCATGCTTTAGAATGGTGATGCGGTTTCCAATTATATTTTTTTTCTGCAAACATATTTTTGTGAACTTGTTGATGGAATGGAATACTAAAGATGTTGCCTTTCTATTATACAAATATTAGTTTTGGGTGGTGGTACCCTTTAAATTCATGCACCTTTTAATTAATATACAGTAAACATTTTCCTGCTGGAAATAAGTGGCAATTAACTTCAATTCAAGGACAGTCTTGGAAGGGCAATTCATGATTTACGTCCATTCTGATTTATTAAGTACTATATAGCAGTTAACATGAGGAAGTACATGCAAGATTGATGTGCGTGAACCGCGCACAGATCAACTAATTAATAAACTAATTAATACTTACAAAATAAATAAGACTCATCAAACTGACTACAATTGATTATTCTTCATTTTCGAAACCTTTTTCGTGGCATACATTTAACAAATATTGGATGTGCAATATCTTTACCATAATAAATACAACATTCTTGTAATTTTATGCTAAATCAAATAAACACAGTTATTGGCCGATATATTTATATATAGCTCGATGAAGGAATACATTCGTTTTCATTCAAATAATTAAACCAGAACGTCAATGACGTAGCGCTCATCCGGCATCTCGCAACATCAAATATCGCAAATTTCATGTGGTACACTTTTCAACTGGTCAAAAAATTAAAATGTGATGCCCTGGAAGGGACATAAAAATTAATTTTAAAAAAATAGAGTGAAAAAAATATAAATTTGACGCCCCAGAAGGGACATGGGAAAAAAAAAAATAATAAATAAAAAAATAAAAATAATAATAATAAAAAAAAAATAAATAAATAAATAAATAATAAAAATAAATAAATAAATAAATATATAAATAAATAAATAAAAAAATACCATAGTTAATTCATGGAGAAAAATTTCAAAATTCTGTGTAGAAGTTTAGTGTACCAAAGTTAGCTCTACCAGATAAAGCAAACCAAATCAAAATCGGTCGAGAAATGAAGGAGAAGAAGCATTTTTTGTGATTTTTGGAATAAATTTGCATAAATTACCATAATTAATTTATGGAGAAAAATTTCAAAATTCTGTGTAGAAGTTTAGTGTACCAAAGCTAGCTCTACCAGATAAAGCAAACCAAATCAAAATCGGTCGAGAAATGAAGGAGAAGAAGCATTTTTTGTGATTTTTGGAATAAATTTGCATAAATTACCATAATTAATTAATGGAGAAAAATTTCAAAATTCTGTGTAGAAGTTTAGTGTACCAAAGTTAGCTCTACCAGATAAAGCAAACCAAATCAAAATCGGTCAAGAAATGAAGGACAAGAAGCATTTTTTGTGATTTTTGGAATAAATTTGCATAAATTACCATAATTAATTAATGGAGAAAAATTTCAAAATTCTGTGTGGAAGTTTAGTGTACCAAAGTTAGCTCTACCAGATAAAGCAAACCAAATCAAAATCGGTCAAGAAATGAAGGACAAGAAGCATTTTTTGTGATTTTTGGAATAAATTTGCATAAATTACCATAATTAATTAATGGAGAAAAATTTCAAAATTCTGTGTAGAAGTTTAGTGTACCACAGTTAGCTCTACCAGATAAAGCAAACCAAATCAAAATCGGTCAAGAAATGAAGGAGAAGAAGCATTTTTTGTGATTTCGAATAAATTTGCATAAATTAGCATATATAATGAATTTCACGATTCTGTGTAGAAGTTTTAAATCCCCCTCCTAGCCCTATCTTATGAACCAATCAAAATCAAAATCGGTTGAAAAATAACGAAGAAGAAGCATTTTGAAAACTGTGGACGGACGGACGGACGGACGGACGGACGGAAGGACGGACGGACGGAAGGACGGACGGACGACGGACGCCACGGCATGGCATAAGCTCATCGGGCCCTTCGGGCCGGATGAGCTAAAAAATACAGGGTTGTTCGATCTGAAAATTGTATGTGTTTATTAAATTTATTGTCATCCGTCTACTGGAAACTGGTCAAACGATTTGTAAAAAGGGGACACTCCCTTACAATCTCGGAATTTGATAAGTTTTTGTGTGACTGGGGATTAGGGGGCATTGTCCGAGTCACGAAATCAGATTCGTACAACACTAACTGTTTTCTTTTTGTTTCTAAATCGGATTAATGGGATCGTTGAGTTTTGCTACACATAATATTTTTTGTGAGATAATGAAAAACTGAGTGTCAAAATTGAAAGAGCATAATATTTTAATGACAGAATAAACTTTATTTGATGAAAATCGGTTCAGAAACGGCTGAAATATCCATAAACGTAACAATTTGTAATATATGTGGGGCACCACAAGTATTCAGAAATTTTGAACCAACCGTTAAAAGTTTTTTGAGAATGCTTCCTCTTTTCAAAAATGTTCAAAAGAAGTTTTGTAATAGTTGTTGATTGTCTCTCTATCTAATCACTATTTTTACAAACCATCACATGCACACTATTTTGTTTAAAATGGTTAAAACCAATTAGTTTTTAGAAAGCGCCCTCTTAAGTTTGAATGGCTTTTTTTTTTTTAATGATAACAGCCTTTTTAATTTTGCATACCTTTCGAGTAGTAATGTAATGGTGCAGGTTTTGGCCACTAAAATTCAGTTTGACCAAATTTGTACTCTCTTTACCAGAACTCAACTATCCCTTTACTCATTCATAATGTGGGCGTTTGTGAGGGGTTCTGCTCGCTTTTCATAATTCGAGAAGAGGGTCATTATTCATAAGGACCGCTATTCATAATCGAAGAAGAGGGTTGCTATTCATAATACGAGAAGAGGGTCGCTATTCATAATACAAGAAGAGGATTGCTATTCATTATACATGTTAATTTTTACTACATGTAGAATGTAAACATTACGTGCACCATTGCATGTTATAAAATGGCTCCTGTAAATTCAGTTAGTGTGCCGTCACACTATAGCCACGCTCTGTCTGCGTTCTCGTACTTATAAAAAAAAAAAACATTTTTTCCAAAGCGCAGGGGAAACGCCGACAAATCGAGCGATTAATGACACAATGGTAGCTCGTTCCCGCTCTTGCCACGACCTGAACACGCTCTGCGTACGCTTTGGCCACGCTTTCCGAGCTATTCACTGTGCACGCTTGGTGTATCTTTAACAATAGCTCATAACAATGAGACGAGGTCATTTGCTCTACGCTCTGTCTGCGTTCTCGTACTTATAAAAAAAACCAACATTTTTTTCAAAGCGCAGGGGAAACACGATCTCCATGCACACGCTCTGTGCGATCCAATACCATGTACGAATGTAGTTGAACACACTCAGTGCGTTTCACGAGGTTGGGTGGAGGGAATGGGGAGGGTTATTATTGTTGACTATCATTGGTAGTAGTAGTAGTGGTAGACAGTAGTGGTAGTAGTGGTGGTAGTGGTAGTGGTAGTGGTGGTGGTGGCAGTGGTGGCAGTGGTGGTAGTGATGGCAGTGGTGGCAGTGGTGGCAGTGGTGGCAGTAGTGGTAGTAGTGGTAGTAGTGGTAGTAGTGGTAGTAGTGGTAGTAGTGGTAGTAGTGGTAGTAGTGGTAGTAGTGGTAGTGGTAGTGGTAGTGGTAGTGGTAGTGGTGGTGGTGGCAGTGGTGTTAGTGGTGGTAGTAGTGGTAGTAGTGATAGTAGTGGTAGTAGTGGTAGTAGTGTTAGTGGTGGTAGAAGTGGTAGATTTTGGACAAAACAATCATATATTTGCGGGAAATATGTGTTCATAATGCATACATAGGGTGTGCGTATGTCCCCATTCATTGGAGCCTCATATAATTTGTATGCCGCCATGCCACGTTTTAGCCAGAAATTGAGTTTCCCCCAAATGTACATTATTTTTGCCCGGACATGCCATTTTAAATTGTGATATCATTTTACCTATAGTTGAAACGTGTCAAACTTCGCAATCTATATAGCGTCCACTAGCAGAAGTGCTGGAATAGATCTGCAAGAATGTCTTTTGTTCAACTTGGGAATGAATGAGAAGATTATGACACTTGTGTGAAAAGATATCCTCCCATGCATGGACATACAATAGCCCCTGAACAAAGAGTAGGACGCCGAAGCCCCAAGTTTGTTTTTCAACATGTCCAAAGCGAACGCCGAGCTAGCTACGTCCTTCTCTTTTGTTCATCGAGCTATTCATGGAAGGATATCTATTGACGCATGTGAGATATCCTTCCCATTCATTGCCCACTGCGTTGCCAATTTGCTAATTTAACTTGGTCGCCGCGGGAGCGGCGCCAGAGCGGCCGAGAAAAGTGTACGATCTAAACAATAGCGAACAATGAACGCCGCTCTCCACACGACCTCAACACGCTCTCCCCACGTCCTCCCCACGCTTCCAATTTTATGAATGGGGATTAGGAGCGGCGCTAGGTCGGCGCGAGAGCGTAGCTAATGTGGCGGGGGTATAACGTGATTAGTTAAATCCTGTTAGGTGACTATTGATGAATTTCAACAAACATGCACGGCTATGGCAAGCCAAAAGGGAATATATTCATCTCTTATAAATATATTCATCCCTGACTAAATATATTCATCTTTTGAAATTATTTATATTCATCTTTTTTAATATATTCATCTTTTTTTTAATATATTCGAATTTTTAAAATATATTCATCTATTCAATATATTCACCTTTTAATATGTTTGTCTTTTGGATTAATTCATCTTTTTAATATATTCATCTATTCAATATATTCATCTTTTAAATATGTTTGTCTTTTGGATTTATATTCGTCTTTTTTTTTATTCATCTTTTTAATATATTCATCTATTCAATATATTCATCTTTTCAATATGTTTGTCTGTTGGATTTATTCATCTTTTTAATAAATATTCATCTATTAATATGTTTGTCTTTTGCATGTATTAATCTATCAATATGTTCGTCTCAGCTTTATTCGTGTTTCATTCGTCTTCTCCAATATATTCATCTTTTCGCTACATATATTCGTCTTCTTCAAATGGACACTAGATGGCGCTATACACCATGATCCAGAGCGCGTTGATAGAGCTAAGACAACGCGCTCTGGCCATAAACAACAACGATCCCATCGCATGCAGCATGCATAGCTAGCCGAGCCATGCGAACGTAGTACTGCGCTGAGCTAGCTAGCTGTGGCCTGCCGCCCGGCCGGCCGGCCGGCCGGCCGCGACCAGATAAAGTACGTACGGTCACGAGCGCAAGCAAGCTGGGCATCTAACTCAGATTTCAGGTAATTAATGTCTTGCCTCCTTCATCTATTATTACAATTTTCATATATTTCAAAACTATGGAATATGCTGATCGTATCAATATAAGTTTTTATTATTGAATTATGTTTATTCCCGAAGAAAATGTATACATTTGTCGGGATTGTATCTCCTGCGCAAACTTCCGAAGACCATGTACACGAACACCCCTGCAATTCAAATCAAGGGGCTTGTACACGTATGGCCTTTGGTAGGTGTACCCGGCCCACTCTGGGCCACTCTCATAGGCAGACTGCAGTAAACAAATTTTTGAGACTGGCAAAAATCATAAAATCATTTCTAGCTAAAATCTCACCAATAAATCAAACTTAACATGACAGGGGGTTAGAATTGAATAGGATAGTTTCAAACTTACATGAGCTTTCCAATGTCAGAAGAACTTTAAATTCCAGTTTTTAAATATCTGATTTATGACTTGAACTTGAAGCTCCAATCTGTGCATGAGCTTTTTGACTGTGCTGCACTCAACCTCATGTTTTAGAACAGTTGTTTACCTGTTTAGGCTTGTCTGCCAGTCATTATTATCATTTAAGAGATTCGTGTCTGAATGACCTAATAAGCACTGGCGTAAATCTGTCCGGAAAACACAATGCATTGGGGGGTCGAGCAATTGTTCACAAACGGTTTGTGAACAATTGTACTTGTACTGTAGGGGTGTGAATAGATAGCATTTCAATAGGTGTCTGGACAAGACAATTATGTGGCTTTTGTATTGCATTCCAAAGTACAATGATTGTAGGTCAATTTGTGACTCTAACTTCTAAGGAATTCTTTACAACCAGCTTTGAACTACTTATACGATTAACACCATGATTCAATGAAGGCATGCTATAATTGTTTGTTGAACAAAGGCCAAAACCATATTATGCAATTTATATAGACAAACACAGTTGATCAGTAGTGTGAAAAACATCTAGTTTAAGGCTAGGTAGACAGGGGAATTCCCCATTGTTTACTTGGACAATGAGGGCAGCTGACTATTCAAAACATGTATAAAATCGTGATTATATACACTCAGTTGCGATCTGAAATGTTATTTTGCTTCAGTTCAAATGTGTATCTCGACTCCTAATTCCGAGGAACAATCTCTGAAAGTTAGAGTATAATTGGGCAAGAAACAAGAAGACTATACAGTTCGTTGAAGATGTCCATTTAAATGGGGAACTCAAATTGGCAATGCACTCTGATTTAGTGGTTTAGTAGAGACAACAGGCAGGATAGCTGCTACAGACCATTTAAATAGACATGGTGTATGTATGTTTATAGGTCATGTGTTAATACTTAACCAATGATAATGACTTCGCTACTCCACTGTGACTTGCAGGATTTATTGAGTCAATATAATATCAGTCACACCACACGATGAATAAGAATGAAAAGGTCTAAAAACCTAGACTAGTGGCCAAGCACTTTACTGCGTGTAATTATCTCTATAATACCACTAGGTCTGGGGGGGGGGGGGCAGTTAACAGGGCATGGGATTGTTGAGTTGATTTCGTCTGCTAACGTCTCTCTGAAACCTAATGAGATTTGTATCAGGAAACACAGCAGGGGCGTCGATCACAGGGGGGGGGGGGGGATGGGGGGATATATCCCCCCCCCAATATTTCTGGTGGGGGGGTTGGCCTGTATTATCATCCCCTCCCCCCCCCCCCTCCCATATTTGGGGTTCAAAAATATATAATAACATACAAATTAAGGAGCCTTGCCCTCTGTCATGAATGGAAGTTGTTACGATAGTCTTTTTTAAACCACTTTTTGATAATGCTAAACTGCCCAAATTCAAAATCTTCCGGGGCTGCGCCCCCGGAACCCTCATGAAGGTAATTTGACCCAGTACCAGCCATGTAGTTTTAATAATAATATATAGCATTTATAGAGCGCCTGCCCATGTATTTAGGTGCCCTATTCAGACGCGCATTATTACCCTTGGTCATCAGGTACAGTTCAAACCCGCACAATTGTCTTGTGCACC
Organism: Echinarachnius parma; assembly: GCA_037951105.1. Classification (NCBI taxonomy): domain Eukaryota; kingdom Metazoa; phylum Echinodermata; class Echinoidea; order Clypeasteroida; family Echinarachniidae; genus Echinarachnius; species Echinarachnius parma. The sequence continues at coordinate 409,465 of JBAMJV010003026.1, read as the reverse complement.
ATCTCAACTCCCAGGGGAGCATACTAGCCCAAGCTGCCCAATGGGCGCTGAAGACTAAGTAACACCCGACTAAGTACCCATTTAAAGGCCTACTCCTGCTATGGGTAGAGAGCAGCAATAAGGATTAATTGTCTTGCTGAAGGACAAACGGAGTGAGCCGGGTTCGAACTCGGGATCTCGAGATCAGAAAGCGCTAGCCACACCACGTCAGGGACGTATCTATTTTACTTAGGGGGGGGGGGGGGGGGGGTGGGGGGGGGGGGGCATAATGGCCCCCCCCCCCCCCCCCCCCCCCCCCCCCCCCCCCCCCCCCCCCCTCCCGGCCGTAGGAAGACCTCAAACTAGCCCCGGCCTTTTTTAGGGTTAAAGGGGTGGTTTAGTTTTGGTAAGGCTGAACTTTAGTAGCCAAAACATGCACAGTTACATTATGCTAAAGTAATAGTTATAACTCCACCATGCTCGAAAGGTATACAAAAGTCTAGACCAGGTCCAGTCGCAAAAATTGGTCAGCATTTTTAACCCCTCTTTTGTTATAATATTTCGCTGGTGTACGTTAGGGCCGTTTGAAGGTATCTATTGCACTAACAGTATCGTGCCGTAATACTATAGCGGTAATCAACAATGGTACCACTTACTCTTACTCTAGTCTTAGTCTTACTACTAGTACTAGTGTGCCGTCGTCGAGTGAACCATTTACTTTGTAGATGTGGCACCAAGTAAACATTTTAAAAAGAAGATTAGACAAATTACACATTCACAGAACAGGCCTCAAGCCATACCTGTTCTGTCATGTGTAAAATACTTTGTATGTTACACATGACACCGCACACTCCGTGGTGCCTTTGTTCTATACCCCTAGAGTCCGGTCGTAACCATTAACAACACATTGTCAACTGGGTCAAAGTGAATTCGCCAACACCCCTCGGACAATCGATTGCCCCGCCGAGGGAAAAAATAACATACTACGTCAATGTGATTCTGTATGCTATGCACAAACGGTATAGTGGGGCTGGTGCCTCAAGCCCAGGTATGCTTTATAATTATACTATACTTTAGAGTTTAGTTTAGGTAAAACAATGGCCAATCACAGGAAAAACACTTGAAACAAACGATCATGATGATGATGATCACAAAAGGACTGGGACTGGAAATTGTCAACTGAGCTTGAATTGGTATACCTTGCGTTCTCCCGCTCTGCTGAGGACCAGGTCTTCTTGATGACTCCCTTGGCCTTGCCCTCCCACGGCCGCGAGCTCCTCCTTGTCCTTGATCATGCAGGCCATCATGTTCCAGACCACGGCCCCGGCCCCGGCCCAAGCCGAACGCGGCCCGCAGCTCCTGGCCAACATTAGCATGGAGATGATGCTGTCCAGGGGCCGGTCGGTTAAGTCGAGACGTTGATCCTGATGTGGACGTGGTTGGCCTCGTGGTTGCTGGAGTAGCTGGTACCGGTGGTCGTCGTTGAGCCTGAGGAGTTAGACTCCTTACTGCCGCGCTCAACTCGCGCAGAGTCGACTGGATTTCATTTAATTGATCTGGATCCATCTTGACCTACGGCGCGGCAGACGTGCAAACGCTAAAATCTAGACGTACGAGTGAGTAGCAGTATGTAGTGGGATCGGAAGATGCACACGAGGCCAGGCTAGGCTAGGCCGGCTCGATAATCTTACATCGACTAGACTATGCTCGTGGCGCGATCGATCGATCGATCGATCCGAGTCTAGTCGAGAACGTATAGCTAGCAGCTAGCTAGCTGTACAGTGCAGTACGGTGGGAAAGCTCTAGCGCCATCTAGTGTCCATTTGATGAAGTGGAATATATTTGACAAAGACGAATATATATATTTGGAAAAAGACAAATATATTGCAAAAAACGAATATATTTGTAAAAGACAAATATATTTGGAAAAAGACAAATATATTGCAAAAGACGAATATATTTCGCGAAAGACAAATGAAATACGAACAAATATTGAAAAGATGAATATATTGAATAGATGAATATATTAAAAAGATGAATTTAAAAAAAGACGAATATAAATCCAAAAGACAAACATATATAAAAGATGAATATATTGAATAGATGAATATATTAAAAAGATGAATTAATCCAAAAGACAAACATATTAAAAGGTGAATATATTGAATAGATGAATATATTTTAAAAAGTCGAATATATTAAAAAAAAGATGAATATATTTAAAAAGATGAATATAATAATTTCAAAAGATGAATATATTTTATCAGAGATGAATATATTTAGTCAGAGATGAATATATTTACAAGAGATGAATATATTCCCTTTAGGCTTGCCATACACGGCAGTTCAGAAAAGGGTGCAACACTTTGCAATGTCACTTTTGGTTGCACGCCTTCGGAACGGCTGTGACGTCACAATGCTTGTTTACATAGTTCTATCGAAGAAAAAAGTCGCGAAAGTGATTGTGAAAAAGATGGAATGCTCCATTTTGTAAATTATCTGTTCTATAGTAAATACATGTTGGCAGTTTCTTAAACTATAATGGTATGTGGTTTGATATTACTAAGTTTTGGAATACAAATGTGTACAGTCCTTCCATTAGCACTTTTATGCCGTATTATTCTATATCATATTCGAATGTAAAGGACAATTGATTTTACGCCACAATGAAAAACCCTGCATAAGTCTGTGATAAAAGTTACTCACCCAGAACAATGAACGGACGCCACGCCCGTGCAGGAAACACAAAATTATGTTTGTATACCGATAATTATATTTGTTCCACGAATCATTTCCATCACAATCATTGCAAGATGGGATATGTGATTTCCATCAACTCATAATTATATAACTGTAGCAAATACCAAGCCCCACACAACTCAACTGCTCAATAAAACATACAGTACATCAATCATACTTATTTCTCTTCCACAATGATTTTACTTATATTTATAATCATTACGTTTGCGAACAATTTAATTAGCCATCTGACGAAAGATGGATCGAAATGAAACTTATAACTTAATCTTCAGTTAAATGGGTTTCGTATGTCAGCAAAAATTGATTATACCACGGAGGTTTTTAGTTTTATAATAAGTATATGTATATTACTTTATATGAACAATTCTCTTGATTGGAATAAGAGGCAATTAACAACAATTTAACGACATGCAAGGTAGTGTAATTCATGATTTACGTCCAGTCTGATTTCGAAAGTACATTGGCCGATTCTCAAGGATCTTACAGCACTTAATGTTTTATTTTTTATTTCGTATTCAGAATAACCATTTATTATGACCAGAACAAAATTAGGCCTACTGCAAGATTAATTTGACTTGTTCACTCACTGTGATCTGTTTCACGTGTTGGAGGTTTTAAGAATATTATGTGTTCGATAATCAGATGTCTAGCAACAATTATTCTAATATCATCGGTCACACCATCGTGTTTTACCTTATTTTGAAATCGGAATAATAATTAGTGAGGACCAGGAAACAACGGTAAAATAAAAATGGGTTTTCACTTGATAGAACCTCTCGATGTGTTATTTACGTGTAATTGTGTAAGCAATGACAACACGATAATCTGGAACAATCACATGAACAAACGTATGATAGTCTTTGATGTCAAACATTGATATTGTGTCAGATAAATCCGTCATCGACATGGGTGTACAGGTACACTATATTATGCCAGTGGGGCCGATAACTTTTGCTTGAATGATTCTCATCCTTCCCGTTTTTCATGTGTCAAAAAAGGAGGGTCTCCACCAATAGAAGCTACTCGGAAGTGATTTTATTATGATGGTTTATCCCAGAAGTGGCATAATTTTCCACAATTATGACACGGCTTTGCCCCAATATGACCCGGGAATATGACATGGTTTGGGTAAAATATGACTAAGTTCTGTCCGCAAATGACATGGTTCTGCCCAAGTACCGTTCACTTTGCATATGTGAATAAACTTACTTGTGTTATTGACCGAGTTCAAAACCGATACCACTGATTGAGTGTAAGCGGGGAAAGGGGGTGGGGTGACCAAGAGACCAAGGCCACTGAGTAACCTGCGAAAGCAGTGGGGGGGGGGGGGGGGGGGGGGTCGTTAACATGACCTATTATCTATACTTATATTTGTCTCGAAACGTTTTGGGGTCCATTGCCGAGGTGAAAATTCGAGTTGGCTTCACTGCCATCGTTTGTCATTTGCTACAATTTCGCACGGTAGACATTTTACGTCAAAAACATATAATACTGGCATACGGTACGAATTAATTGCTTTGAAGACAAATACATATGCGTAGTTTAAATTTCAATAAATGTTTTAAAATCGTAAACAACGTGGGTAAATTGGCGTAAATTTCCACACTGCGCTTGTGCTCGCTGACATGTTTTGTGGCATTGCTGATTTTATAATGATGTGTAAATTGTGCATACTAATAATTGTGTCACTGTTTAAAGCACACGTTCCGTCTGACGATGCTCGCTTGCCCATCATTATAATTACCCCGTTCATGGAATATACACATTGTGGTCAATCCCAACACACACAGTGCACATTTCAACAAACATGCACGGCAGTTCAGAAAAGGGTGCAACACTTTGCAATGTCACTTTTGGTTGCACGCCTTCGGAACGGCTGTGACGTCACAATGCTTGTTTACATAGTTCTATCGAAGAAAAAACTCGCGAAAGTGATTGTGAAAAAGATGGAATGCTCCATTTTGTAAATTATCTGTTCTATAGTAAATACATGTTGGCAGTTTCTTAAACTATAATGGTATGTGGTTTGATATTACTAAGTTTTGGAATACAAATGTGTACAGTCCTTCCATTAGCACTTTTATGCCGTATTATTCTATATCATATTCGAATGTAAAGGACAATTGATTTTACGCCACAATGAAAAACCCTGCATAAGTCTGTGATAAAAGTTACTCACCCAGAACAATGAACGGACGCCACGCCCGTGCAGGAAACACAAAATTATGTTTGTATACCGATAATTATATTTGTTCCACGAATCATTTCCATCACAATCATTGCAAGATGGGATATGTGATTTCCATCAACTCATAATTATATAACTGTAGCAAATACCAAGCCCCACCCAACTCAACTGCTCAATAAAACATACAGTACATCAATCATACTTATTTCTCTTCCACAATGATTTTACTTATATTTATAATCATTACGTTTGCGAACAATTTAATTAGCCATCTGACGAAAGATGGATCGAAATGAAACTTATAACTTAATCTTCAGTTAAATGGGTTTCGTATGTCAGCAAAAATTGATTATACCACGGAGGTTTTTAGTTTTATAATAAGTATATGTATATTACTTTATATGAACAATTCTCTTGATTGGAATAAGAGGCAATTAACAACAATTTAACGACATGCAAGGTAGTGTAATTCATGATTTACGTCCAGTCTGATTTCGAAAGTACATTGGCCGATTCTCAAGGATCTTACAGCACTTAATGTTTTATTTTTTATTTCGTATTCAGAATAACCATTTATTATGACCAGAACAAAATTAGGCCTACTGCAAGATTAATTTGACTTGTTCACTCACTGTGATCTGTTTCACGTGTTGGAGGTTTTAAGAATATTATGTGTTCGATAATCAGATGTCTAGCAACAATTATTCTAATATCATCGGTCACACCATCGTGTTTTACCTTATTTTGAAATCGGAATAATAATTAGTGAGGACCAGGAAACAACGGTAAAATAAAAATGGGTTTTCACTTGATAGAACCTCTCGATGTGTTATTTACGTGTAATTGTGTAAGCAATGACAACACGATAATCTGGAACAATCACATGAACAAACGTATGATAGTCTTTGATGTCAAACATTGATATTGTGTCAGATAAATCCGTCATCGACATGGGTGTACAGGTACACTATATTATGCCAGTGGGGCCGATAACTTTTGCTTGAATGATTCTCATCCTTCCCGTTTTTCATGTGTCAAAAAAGGAGGGTCTCCACCAATAGAAGCTACTCGGAAGTGATTTTATTATGATGGTTTATCCCAGAAGTGGCATAATTTTCCACAATTATGACACGGCTTTGCCCCAATATGACCCGGGAATATGACATGGTTTGGGTAAAATATGACTAAGTTCTGTCCGCAAATGACATGGTTCTGCCCAAGTACCGTTCACTTTGCATATGTGAATAAACTTACTTGTGTTATTGACCGAGTTCAAAACCGATACCACTGATTGAGTGTAAGCGGGGAAAGGGGGTGGGGTGACCAAGAGACCAAGGCCACTGAGTAACCTGCGAAAGCAGTGGGGGGGGGGGGGGGGGGGTCGTTAACATGACCTATTATCTATACTTATATTTGTCTCGAAACGTTTTGGGGTCCATTGCCGAGGTGAAAATTCGAGTTGGCTTCACTGCCATTGTTTGTCATTTGCTACAATTTCGCACGGTAGACATTTTACGTCAAAAACATATAATACTGGCATACGGTACGAATTAATTGCTTTGAAGACAAATACATATGCGTAGTTTAAATTTCAATAAATGTTTTAAAATCGTAAACAACGTGGGTAAATTGGCGTAAATTTCCACACTGCGCTTGTGCTCGCTGACATGTTTTGTGGCATTGCTGATTTTATAATGATGTGTAAATTGTGCATACTAATAATTGTGTCACTGTTTAAAGCACACGTTCCGTCTGACGATGCTCGCTTGCCCATCATTATAATTACCCCGTTCATGGAATATACACATTGTGGTCAATCCCAACACACACAGTGCACATTTCCAATCACTGCGAGAGTTTATATTTTGTTTTGTATATGAAACAGTATCACATGCGAACTTTAAAGTGATCCATTAACTTTGTCGAATTTAATAAAAAATTCCTCGGAGATTTCACATTTATTTTGTACCTTGTTGTTTGGCTTATGGTAATAAGAGATTGAAGTGGGTTTTGTTTGTTCAAATGTCTCTCTAATTATAGAAATATATATGATTGAAGGAAAAGCGCTCCGGGGCGCTTTTTCGGTTGCAGATGACATTGCTTTAATAGCAAAACATCTTCAGAATGCCCAAGACATGCTTTCTTCTGTAGAGAATGCTTCAGCAAAGGTTGGTCTGTTTCTCAACCCAAAGAAAACCGAGTACATGACAGTGAACGAAGAGGCTGATCATCCTCCAATCATCTCCAGGGAAGGCTCACAGATTAAGGAAGTCAACGATTTTAAGTATCTAGGATCTTATGTTGCTGACTCCAAGAAAGATTTCATGCCACGCAAAGGTCAAGCATGGAGTGCATGTAATAAATTGCACCACATTTGGCAATCTAACATTTCAAGATCTACAAAAGTTACATTTTCAGGGCCTGTGTAGAGAGCATCCTACTTTATGGATCAGAGACATGGACCATGAAGAAGGCACTACAGGACCGGCTCGATGGGACATACACTAGTACCGTTTTCATGCTGGCAGACTTTTCATCGGGTGCGTCCGGACGCATCCGATGAAACGGCCACTATGAATGGTACAGAGGAGAAAAAGCCGATAGAATAGGCGATGAAAAGAAGAAAAATAGGCGATTAAATTCTCCTACTTTAGAGTAGGAGAAATTCTCTTTCTATCGGTGTCACTCCGATGAAACGGGCAGCATGAAATGGTTCGGGTGAAAAATACCGATGAAAATGGTCAAAGGTCGTTATCTTGTTCCGCTAAAGCAGTGTAACGCGCGCCTTTTCGGAACACGGCATGCGATAATATTATGCTGCGCCAGCATATAGCTCGTGTAAGGTGAACCTCGAGTATCGTGCACGTGTTTTTTGTTGACGTTTTGTTTACGTATAAATTGATTCGTTTTACTTGTATGTTGCATGAACATAAAGGTTTAACAATTTTTTTTATAATCGTTATAATAATATATTTATTATAAAGCATATATTTATAAAACCAAATGATGAACAGAACAATATTTAAAACGGATCACTAAAAGATTTATTGAAAGTATAGTGGATTTTTTTATCCGGCTGGTGGATGCACAAGGCGATTGAATTCCCCCTCCACCATGAATGCGACAGGGGGAAGTGGCGATTTAATCGTTGTTTACATAAGAAATTCCATCGGTATTTTCAATCGGTATTTTCATCGGTAAGGCCACTATGAAAATGGTTTAGGTTACTTATGAGGGTACAAAATATTAGTTGGAGGGAACACAAAACAAAACCAGAGATCTATGGAAACATACCACCTATCTCTACCACCGTTGCTCATCGCCGAACGAGATTCGCTGGTCACTGTTTTAGGGCCAAAGACTTAGACCCCGTTTACAGTGAAAAAAAAGGCCGGGCCGAGACGCGTCTCGGCCCGGCCTTTTTTTCACTGTAAACGCTCAAAAGGCCAAATGCGGGGCCAAAAGTGGCCGCGCATTTGGCCCCGCTCTGGAGGTAGTCTCGGCCGCGGCCGAGACGCGTCTCGGCCCCGTCTCGGCCCCGCTTTTCTCACTGTAAACGCACGCAGGGCCAAATGCGGTACCAAATTGGGAAAACAATTCATTGCAAATAACGCGCCTTTGTTCTGTGACCCCGGCGTGCCTCCAAAATAATGGTTTGTTTACTGTGTTTGTTTACATGCAGAGCGCCACTACGACAAGATATTGAAAGGGCGGCCAGGCCCCGTCACTGTAAACGCACCAAAATTGGGGGGCCGAGTACCGCAATTTAAGCAGGGCCGAGACGCGTCTCGGCCCGGCCCTGCACTGTAAACGGGGTCCAAGTAATCTCGGATGTGATCTGCATGAGACTCCCATGTCCTAATAGAGGAAGGAGACCTATGAACTATATGGACTGCATTGCAAGGGACATCCAGTGTGAAACTGGGGACTTGCAGACATTGATGATGGATAAAGATTCATGGCGTTGCATTGTGAACTCAATCTCGGATGCGTCCGCTTAGTAGTAGTAGTAGTTTTCGGTTGGAATACACATCAATGGGCAGTTTGTGATACAATCTGACATTTTTTTCATCATTGTCCCGAGGTAAACAGCTTTCCTTTTCTATGAATCGTTCACACATCATTCAGAAGAATTTTACGGCGAAATTGGTAAATGATTGAAGTCTCAAATATTATCTTTGTAAAAATCGTATAAACTTAATGGTTCACTTTAATGCTAATCATTGCTAATTGTATTACCCCTGAGAAACCGAAGGGGACGAATCCATCGGTCCAGTTGTGAGTGTCGACGAAGAAGGCTCCAGCGCACACTATGAAGACGATGACGACGAGGTTGATGACGGTGAAGCCGAGCATGACGGACGAAGACATCTTGGCTCCGAAGGCGATGACGACGGTGACGGCGATGAGGAGGCAGAAGGCGAGGAAGTCGGGATAGTCGCCGAAGAACGGGGTGTTGAATGTACCTGGAGAGATTGTTACAAGAATATATAGAATGCTCGTAATTTACTAAACTTCGTAGTCAATTTGTTTATACACTACATTATTTTTCAATGAAGACAATGAAAAGACAGAAATGTGGCACGACATTGCCCCAACAACAATTATATGGAGAGCTTAGAGTATAGGGATTATGTTTGGGCGTTTGGGGAGTTTCGGTAATACCCCCGTCAGACTATGCTACGCTCTCGCGCCGACCTCGCGCCGCTCCTAATCCCCATTCATAAAATTGGAAGCGTGGGGAGGACGTGTTGAGGTCGTGTGGAGAGCGGCGTTCATTGTTCGCTATTGTTTAGATCGTACACTTTTCTCGGCCGCTCTGGCGCCGCTCCCGCGGCGACCAAGTTAAATTAGCAAATTGGCAACGCAGTGGGCAATGAATGGGAAGATTATCTCACATGCGTCAATAGATATCCTTCCATGAATAGCTCGATGAACAAAAGAGCAGGACGTAGCTAGCTCGGCGTTCGCTTTGGACATGTTCAAAAACGAACTTGGGGCTTCGGCGCTCTACTCTTTGTTCAGGGGCTATTGTATGTCCATGCATGGGAGGATATCTTTTCACACAAGTGTCATAATCTTCTCATTCATTCCCAAGTTGAACAAAAGACATTCTTGCAGATCTATTCCAGCACTTCTGCTAGTGGACGCTATAGATTGCGAAGTTTGACACGTTTCAACTATAGGTAAAATTATATCACAATTTAAAATGGCATGTCCGGGCAAAAATAATGTACATTTGGGGGAAACTCAATTTCTGGCTAAAACGGGCATGGCGGCATACAAATTATATGAGGCTCCAATGAATGGGGACATACGCACACCCTATGTATGCATTATGAACACATATTTCCCGCAAATATATGATTGTTTTGTCCAAAATCTACCACTACTACTACCACCACTACCACTACTACCACTACTACCACTACTATCACTACTACCACTACCACCACTACCACCACTGCCACCACCACCACTACCACTACCACTACCATTACCACTACCACTACCACTACTACCACTACTACCACTACTACTACTACCAATGATAGTCAACAATAATAACCCTCCCCATTCCCTCCACCCAACCTCGTGAAACGCATTGAGTGTGTTCAACTACATTCGTACATGGTATTGGATCGCACAGAGCGTGTGCATGGAGATCGTGTTTCCCCTGCGCTTTGAAAAAAATGTTTTTTTTTTTTATAAGTACGAGAACGCAGACAGCGTAGAGCAAATGACCTCGTCTCATTGTTATGAGCTATTGTTAAAGATACACCAAGCGTGCACAGTGAATAGCTCGGAAAGCGTGGCCAAAGCGTACGCAGAGCGTGTTCAGGTCGTGGCAAGAGCGGGAACGAGCTACCATTGTGTCATTAATCGCTCGATTTGTCGGCGTTTCCCCTGCGCTTTGGAAAAAATGTTTTTTTTTTTTATAAGTACGAGAACGCAGACAGAGCGTGGCTATAGTGTGACGGCACACTAAGGGTTTTAAAAAAAAAAGTGTTGTCAGAAGAATGTTTTTTTTCTGTTTTTCCTCAGATCCCTTTTGGCCATCATAAACTATTCTAGATTGCAAAACAATGAAAAAAAAAAGATAAAAAAAAAAAAGGAATACATACGAAATTATAAACAACGAAATTCAGAATTTAGTGTTAGGTATGGGGGGTATTTACGATCGTGGGGAACTCCCCACGTTGGGTGCGGTTCGTTATTCCGAAGGTTCGTTATTCCGAAGGTTCGTTATTCCGAACACGCAAATTTCCTATACCTGAGTGTTCGTTAATCCGAAAATGAAATAGGGTTCGTTAATCCGAACATTTGTTGCATTATTCCGAAGGTTCGTTATTCTGAAGGTTCGTTATTCCGAAGGTTCGTTATTCCGAAGGTTCGTTATTCCGAAGGTTCGCTATTCCTAAAATGAAATCGGGTTCGTTATTCCGAAGGTTCGTTATTCCGAAGGTTCTTTATTCCGAAGGTTCGTTATTCCGAAGGTTCGCTATTCCTAAAATGAAATCGGGTTCGTTATTCCGAAGGTTCGTTAGTCCGAAAATTAATTAAGGTTCGTTAATCCGAAAATGAAATAGGGTGTGTGTGCGTGTGTGTGTTTGTGTGTGTGTGTGTGTGTGTGTGTGTGTGTGTGTGTGTGTGTGTTTGCACTGGCGTAGTGGTGTGGGGTGGGGGGTGTCATGGGCCCCCCTCCCAAATCAATTTAAATCATTAATAAAGCATAAACATGCATGCATGAAGGAATCATGAACATTAAAAAGGGAACAATCCCCCCCCCCCCCCCCCCCCCCACTGGCGTAAATCTGTTCGGAAAGCACAATGCATTGGGGGGTCGAGCAATTGTTCACAAACCGTTTGTGAACAATTGCTCGACCCCCCAATGCATTGTGCTTTCCGGACAGATTTACGCCAGTGCCCCCCCCCCCTTGAAATACATAAAATTCAGACAAATAAAATGTAATTTTGGACTGATATCAAGCAGCAAAATCTTATAACTTTATGACATAATTATAATTATATCAAATTGATTTTGGTTTTATTTCATGTTTTTTTTTACATGAGAAAGATATAAATATATATATCTCATTCTTATTGCACTGTTTTACAAAGAAAAAGAAAATACAATTTGACTAGAATTGTAAAGCCACTCTTTGCCCCCTCCCCTTCTCCCCCACCCCCCATGCAGCCACGGCAATTAGAGTAAGATTGATCCCCTTTCCCAAGTCCACACTGCTCAAAATCAAATCAACTCGATTCTTTTCTACGTCGTATTTATTTAATTTTCGGATTAACGAACCCTATTTCAATTTAGGACTAACGAACCTTCGGAATAACGAACCCGATTTTATTTTCGGATCAACGAACCTTAGGAATAACGAACCTTCGGAATAACGAACCTTCGGAATAACGAACCCGATTTCATTTTCGGATCAACGAACCTTGGAATAACGAACCTTCGGAATAACGAACCCGATTTTATTTTCGGATCAACGAACCTTCGGAATAACGAACCTTCGGATCAACGAACCTTCGGAATAACGAACCTTCGGAATATCGAACCTTCGGAATAACGAACCTTCGGAATAACGAACCTTCGGAATAACGGACCTTCGGAATAACTGAACCTTCGGAATAACGAACCTTCGGAATAACGGACTGTTACCCCCACGTTAGGGTTAGGGTTAGGGTTAGGGTTAGGTATATGGGGTATTTGCGGTCGTGGGGAACTAACATAATGTGTACAAATCTTATAATGGCCCTAATACACTCTTGAAAGTGGTACGCTCATGATTTGTTGGTACCTGGTGGTTCTTGTTACTGACAGATTGGTCCTTATAAGTGACCGTTGGTTCCTATTACTGACTTATTGTTCCTTAAAAGTGACTGATGGTTCCTATAACTGACCGACTGTTCCTTACAAACGACCGTTGGTTCCTATAACTGACTTATTGTTCCTTAAAAGTGACTGATGGTTCCTATAACTGACAGACTGTTCCTTACAAACGACCGAAGGTTCCTTACAAACGACCAATGGTTCCTATAACTGACAGATTGTTCCTTAAGGTTAGGGTTAGGTATATGTGGTATTTGCAGTCGTGGGTATTTCCGCACGTGGGCAACCTTGATTATAATGTGTACAAATCTTATAATGGCCCTAAAACAGTCTTAAAGTGGTACGCTCATGATTTGTTGGTACCTGGTGGTTCTTGTTACTGACAGATTGGTCCTTATAAGGGCCTGTTGGTTCCTATAACTGACCTATTGATTCTTAAAAGTGACTGATGGTTCCTATAACTGACAGATTGTTCCTTAGGGTTAGGGTTAGGGTTAGGTATATGGGGAATTTGCGGTCGTGGGGAACTCCCCACGTGGGGAACCTTGATTTTAATGTGTACAAATCTTAAAATGGCCCTAATACAGTCTTGAAAGTGGTACGCTCATGATTTGTTTGTACCTGATGGTTCTTGTTACTGACAGATTGGTCCTTATAAGTGACCGTTGGTTCCTATAAGTGACCTATTGTTCCTTAAAAGTGACTGATGGTTCCTATAACTGACAGACTGTTCCTTACAAACGACCGATGGTTCCTATAACTGACAGATTGTTCCTTAGGGTTAGGGTTAGGGTTAGGGTTTGGGTTAGGTATATGGGGTATTTGCGGTCGTGGGGAACTCCCCACGTGGGGAACCTTGATTATAATTTGTACAAATCTTGTAAAAGCCCTAATACAGTCTTGAAAGTGGTACGGTCATGATTTGTTGGTACCTGGTGGTTCTTGTTACTGACAGATTGGTCCTTATAAGTGACTGATGGTTCCTATTACTGACAGACTGTTCCTTACAAACGACCGATTGTTCCTACGACTGACAGATTGTTCCTTAGGGTTAGGGTTAGGGTTAGGTATATGTGGTATTTGCGGTCGTGGGGAACTCCTCACGTGGGGAACCTTGAGTATGTGTACAAATCTTATAATGGCCCTAATACACTATTGAAAGTGGTACGCTCACGATTTGTTGGTACCTGGTGGTTCTTGTTACTGACAGATTGGTCCTTATAAGTGACCGTTGGTTCCTATAACTGACTTATTGTTCCTTAAAAGTGACTGATGGTTCCTATAACTGACAGACTGTTCCTTACAAACGACCGGTGGTTCCTATAACTGACAGATTGTTCCTTAGGGCTAGGGTTAGGGTTAGGTATATGTGGTATTTGCGGTCGTGGGGAACTCCACACGTGGGGAACCTTGATTATAATGTGTACAAATCTTATAATGGCCCTAATACACTATTGAAAGTGGTACGCTCACGATTTGTTGGTACGTGGTGGTTCTTGTTACTGACAGATTGGTCCTTATAAGTGACCGTTGGTTCCTATAACTGACTTATTGTTCCTTAAAAGTGACTGATGGTTCCTATAACTGACAGACTGTTCCTTAAAAACGACCGACGGTTCCTTACAAACGACCAATGGTTCCTATAACTGACAGATTGATTCTTAGGGTTAGGGTTAGGGTTAGGGTTAGGGTTAGGTATATGTGGTATTTGCAGTCGTGGGGATTTCCGCACGTGGGTAACCTTGATTATAATGTGTACAAATCTTATATTGGCCCTAAAACATTCTTGAAAGTGGTACGCTCATGATTTGTTGGTACCTGGTGGTTCTTGTTACTGACAGATTGGTCCTTATAAGGGCCTGTTGGTTCCTATAACTGACCTATTGTTCCTTAAAAGTGACTGTTGGTTCCTATAACTGACATATTGCTCCTTAAAAGTGACTTATGGTTCCTATAACTGATATATTGTTCCTTACAAACGACCGATGGTTCCTATAACTGACAGATTGTTACTTAGGGTCAGAGTAAGGGTTAGGTATATGGGGAATTTGCGGTCGTGGGGAACTCCCCACGTGGGGAACCTTGACTTTAATGTGTACAAATCTTAAAATGGCCCTAATACAGTCTTGAAAGTGGTACGCTCATGATTTGTTTGTACCTGATGGTTCTTGTTACTGACAGATTGGTCCTTATAAGTCACCGTTGGTTCCTATAAGTGACCTATTGTTCCTTAAAAGTGACTGATGGTTCCTATAACTGACAGACTGTTCCTTACAAACGACCGGTGGTTCCTATAACTGACAGATTGTTCCTTAGGGCTAGGGTTAGGGTTAGGTATATGTGGTATTTGCGGTCGTGGGGAACTCCACACGTGGGGAACCTTGATTATAATGTGTACAAATCTTATAATGGCCCTAATACACTATTGAAAGTGGTACGCTCATGATTTGTTGGTACGTGGTGGTTCTTGTTACTGACAGATTGGTCCTTATAAGTGACCGTTGGTTCCTATAACTGACTTATTGTTCCTTAAAAGTGACTGATGGTTCCTATAACTGACAGACTGTTCCTTAAAAACGACCGACGGTTCCTTACAAACGACCAATGGTTCCTATAACTGACAGATTGATTCTTAGGTTAGGGTTAGGGTTAGGGTTAGGGTTAGGTATATGTGGTATTTGCAGTCGTGGGGATTTCCGCACGTGGGTAACCTTGATTATAATGTGTACAAATCTTATAATGGCCCTAAAACATTCTTGAAAGTGGTACGCTCATGATTTGTTGGTACCTGGTGGTTCTTGTTACTGACAGATTGGTCCTTATAAGGGCCTGTTGGTTCCTATAACTGACCTATTGTTCCTTAAAAGTGACTGTTGGTTCCTATAACTGACATATTGCTCCTTAAAAGTGACTTATGGTTCCTATAACTGATATATTGTTCCTTACAAACGACCGATGGTTCCTATAACTGACAGATTGTTACTTAGGGTCAGAGTAAGGGTTAGGTATATGGGGAATTTGCGGTCGTGGGGAACTCCCCACGTGGGGAACCTTGACTTTAATGTGTACAAATCTTAAAATGGCCCTAATACAGTCTTGAAAGTGGTACGCTCATGATTTGTTTGTACCTGATGGTTCTTGTTACTGACATATTGGTCCTTATAAGTCACCGTTGGTTCCTATAAGTGACCTATTGTTCCTTAAAAGTGACTGATGGTTCCTATAACTGACAGACTGTTCCTTACAAACGACCGATGGTTCCTATAACTGACAGATTGTTCCTTAGGGTTAGGGTTACGGTTAGGGTTAGGGTTTGGGTTAGGTATATGGGGTATTTGCGGTCGTGGGGAACTCCCCACGTGGGGAACCTTGATTATAATTTGTACAAATCTTGTAATGGCCCTAATACAGTCTTGAAAGTGGTACGCTCATGATTTGTTGGTACCTGGTGGTTCTTGTTACTGAGAGATTGGTCCTTATAAGTGACTGTTAGTTTCTATAACTGACATATTGTTCCTTAAAAGTGACTGATGGTTACTATTACTGACAGACTGTTCCTTACATACGACCGGTGGTTCCTATAACTGACAGATTGTTCCTTAGGGCTAGGGTTAGGGTTAGGTATATCTGGTATTTGCGGTCGTGGGGAACTCCTCACGTGGGGAACCTTGAGTATGTGTACAAATCTTATAATGGCCCTAATACACTATTGAAAGTGGTACGCTCACGATTTGTTGGTACCTGGTGGTTCTTGTTACTGAACGATTGGTCTTTATAAGTGACCGTTGGTTCCTATAACTGACTTATTGTTCCTTAAAAGTGACTGATGGTTCCTATAACTGACAGACTGTTCCTTACATACGACCGGTGGTTCCTATAACTGACAGATTGTTCCTTAGGGCTAGGGTTAGGGTTAGGTATATCTGGTATTTGCGGTCGTGGGGAACTCCACACGTGGGGAACCTTGATTATAATGTGTACAAATCTCATAATGGCCCTAATACACTATTGAAAGTGGTACGCTCATGATTTGTTGGTACGTGGTGGTTCTTGTTACTGACAGATTGGTCCTTATAAGTGACCGTTGGTTCCTATAACTGACTTATTGTTCCTTAAAAGTGACTGATGGTTCCTAAAAAACGACCGGTGGTTCCTATAACTGACAGATTGTTCCTTAGGGCTAGGGTTAGGGTTAGGTATATGTGGTATTTGCGGTCGTGGGGAACTCCACATGTGGGGAACCTTGATTATAATGTGTACACATCTTATAATGGCCCTAATACACTATTGAAAGTGGTACGCTCATGATTTGTTGGTACGTGGTAGTTCTTGTTACTGACAGATTGGTCCTTATAAGTGACCGTTGGTTCCTATAACTGACTTATTGTTCCTTAAAAGTGACTGATGGTTCCTATAACTGACAGACTGTTCCTTAAAAACGACCGATGGTTCCTTACAAACGACCAATGGTTCCTATAACTGACAGATTGATCCTTAGGGTTAGGGTTAGGGTTAGGGTTAGGTATATGTGGTATTTGCAGTCGTGGGGATTTCCGCACGTGGGTAACCTTGATTATAATGTGTACAAATCTTATAATGGCCCTAAAACATTCTTGAAAGTGGTACGCTCATGATTTGTTGGTACCTGGTGGTTCTTGTTACTGACAGATTGGTCCTTATAAGGGCCTGTTGGTTCCTATAACTGACCTATTGTTCCTTAAAAGTGACTGTTGGTTCCTATAACTGACATATTGCTCCTTAAAAGTGACTTATGGTTCCTATAACTGATATATTGTTCCTTACAAACGACCGATGGTTCATATAACTGACAGATTGTTACTTAGGGTCAGAGTAAGGGTTATGTATATGGGGAATTTGCGGTCGTGGGGAACTCCCCACGTGGGGAACTTGACTTTAATGTGTACAAATCTTAAAATGGCCCTAATACAGTCTTGAAAGTGGTACGCTCATGATTTGTTTGTACCTGATGGTTCTTGTTACTGACATATTGGTCCTTATAAGTGACCGTTGGTTCCTATAACTGACTTATTGTTCCTTAAAAGTGACTGATGGTTCCTATAACTGACAGACTGTTCCTTACAAACGACCGATGGTTCCTATAACTGACAGATTGTTCCTTAGGGTTAGGGTTAGGGTTAGGGTTTGGGTTAGGTATATGGGGTATTTGCGGTCGTGGGGAACTCCCCACGTGGGGAACCTTGATTATAATTTGTACAAATCTTGTAATGGCCCTAATACAGTCTTGAAAGTGGTACGCTCATGATTTGTTGGTACCTGGTGGTTCTTGTTACTGACAGATTGGTCCTTATAAGTGACTGTTAGTTTCTATAACTGACATATTGTTCCTTAAAAGTGACTGATGGTTCCTATTACTGACAGACTGTTCCTTACAAACAACCGATTGTTCCTACGACTGACAGATTGTTCCTTAGGGTTAGGGTTAGGGTTAGGTATATGTGGTATTTGCGGTCGTGGGGAACTCCTCACGTGGGGAACCTTGAGTATGTGTACAAATCTTATAATGGCCCTAATACACTATTGAAAGTGGTACGCTCACGATTTGTTGGTACCTGGTGGTTCTTGTTACTGACAGATTGGTCTTTATAAGTGACCGTTGGTTCCTATAACTGACTTATTGTTCCTTAAAAGTGACTGATGGTTCCTATAACTGACAGACTGTTCCTTACATACGACCGGTGGTTCCTATAACTGACAGATTGTTCCTTAGGGCTAGGGTTAGGGTTAGGTATATCTGGTATTTGCGGTCGTGGGGAACTCCACTCGTGGGGAACCTTGATTATAATGGGTACAAATCTCATAATGGCCCTAATACACTATTGAAAGTGGTACGCTCATGATTTGTTGGTACGTGGTGGTTCTTGTTACTGACAGATTGGTCCTTATAAGTGACCGTTGGTTCCTATAACTGACTTATTGTTCCTTAAAAGTGACTGATGGTTCCTATAACTGACAGACTGTTCCTAAAAAACGACTGGTGGTTCCTATAACTGACAGATTGTTCCTTAGGGCTAGGGTTAGGGTTAGGTATATGTAGTATTTGCGGTCGTGGGGAACTCCACATGTGGGGAACCTTGATTATAATGTGTACACATCTTATAATGGCCCTAATACACTATTGAAAGTGGTACGCTCATGATTTGTTGGTACGTGGTGGTTCTTGTTACTGACAGATTGGTCCTTATAAGTGACCGTTGGTTCCTATAACTGACTTATTGTTCCTTAAAAGTGACTGATGGTTCCTATAACTGATATATTGTTCCTTACAAACGACCGATGGTTCCTATAACTGACAGATTGTTACTTAGGGTCAGAGTAAGGGTTAGGTATATGGGGAATTTGCGGTCGTGGGGAACTCCCCACGTGGGGAACCTTGACTTTAATGTGTACAAATCTTAAAATGGCCCTAATACAGTCTTGAAAGTGGTACGCTCATGATTTGTTTGTACCTGATGGTTCTTGTTACTGACAGATTGGTCCTTATAAGTGACCGTTGGTTCCTATAAGTGACCTATTGTTCCTTAAAAGTGACTGATGGTTCCTATAACTGACAGACTGTTCCTTACAAACGACCGATGGTTCCTATAACTGACAGATTGTTCCTTAGGGTTAGGGTTAGGGTTAGGGTTTGGGTTAGGTATATGGGGTATTTGCGGTCGTGGGGAACTCCCCACGTGGGGAACCTTGATTATAATTTGTACAAATCTTGTAATGGCCCTAATACAGTCTTGAAAGTGGTACGCTCATGATTTGTTGGTACCTGGTGGTTCTTGTTACTGACAGATTGGTCCTTATAAGTGACTGTTAGTTTCTATAACTGACATATTGTTCCTTAAAAGTGACTGATGGTTCCTATTACTGACAGACTGTTCCTTACAAACGACCGATGGTTCCTATAACTGACAGATTGTTCCTTAGGGTTAGGGTTAGGGTTAGGTATATGTGGTATTTGCGGTCGTGGGGAACTCCTCACGTTGGGAACCTTGATTATAATTTGTACAAATCTTGTAATGGCCCTAATACAGTCTTGAAAGTGGTACGCTCATGATTTGTTGGTACGTGGTGGTTCTTGTTACTGACAGATTGGTCCTTATAAGTGACTGTTAGTTTCTATAACTGACATATTGTTCCTTAAAAGTGACTGATGGTTCCTATAACTGACAGACTGTTCCTTACAAACGACCGATGGTTCCTATAACTGACAGATTGTTCCTTAGGGTTAGGGTTAGGGTTAGGGTTTGGGTTAGGTATATGGGGTATTTGCGGTCGTGGGGAACTCCCCACGTAGAGAACCTTGATTATAATTTGTACAAATCTTGTAATGGCCCTAATACAGTCTTGAAAGTGGTACGCTCATGATTTGTTGGTACCTGGTGGTTCTTGTTACTGACAGATTGGTCCTTATAAGTGACTGTTAGTTTCTATAACTGACATATTGTTCCTTAAAAGTGACTGATGGTTCCTATTACTGACAGACTGTTCCTTACAAACGACCGATGGTTCCTATAACTGACAGATTGTTCCTTAGGGTTAGGGTTAGGGTTAGGGTTAGGGTTTGGGTTAGGTATATGGGGTATTTGCGGTCGTGGGGAACTCCCCACGTGGGGAACCTTGATTATAATTTGTACAAATCTTGTAATGGCCCTAATACAGTCTTGAAAGTGGTACGCTCATGATCTGTTGGTACCTGGTGGTTCTTGTTACTGACAGATTGGTCCTTATAAGTGACTGTTAGTTTCTATAACTGACATATTGTTCCTTAAAAGTGACTGATGGTTCCTATTACTGACAGACTGTTCCTTACAAACGACCGATGGTTCCTATAACTGACAGATTGTTCCTTAGGGTTAGGGTTAGGGTTAGGGTTAGGGTTTGGGTTAGGTATATGGGGTATTTGCGGTCGTGGGGAACTCCCCACGTGGGGAACCTTGATTATAATTTGTACAAATCTTGTAATGGCCCTAATACAGTCTTGAAAGTGGTACGCTCATGATCTGTTGGTACCTGGTGGTTCTTGTTACTGACAGATTGGTCCTTATAAGTGACTGTTAGTTTCTATAACTGACATATTGTTCCTTAAAAGTGACTGATGGTTCCTATAACTGACAGACTGTTCCTTACATACGACCGGTGGTTCCTATAACTGACAGATTGTTCCTTAGGGCTAGGGTTAGGGTTAGGTATATCTGGTATTTGCGGTCGTGGGGAACTCCACTCGTGGGGAACCTTGATTATAATGTGTACAAATCTCATAATGGCCCTAATACACTATTGAAAGTGGTACGCTCATGATTTGTTGGTACGTGGTGGTTCTTGTTACTGACAGATTGGTCCTTATAAGTGACCGTTGGTTCCTATAACTGACTTATTGTTCCTTAAAAGTGACTGATGGTTCCTATAACTGACAGACTGTTCCTAAAAAACGACTGGTGGTTCCTATAACTGACAGATTGTTCCTTAGGGCTAGGGTTAGGGTTAGGTATATGTAGTATTTGCGGTCGTGGGGAACTCCACATGTGGGGAACCTTGATTATAATGTGTACACATCTTATAATGGCCCTAATACACTATTGAAAGTGGTACGCTCATGATTTGTTGGTACGTGGTGGTTCTTGTTACTGACAGATTGGTCCTTATAAGTGACCGTTGGTTCCTATAACTGACTTATTGTTCCTTAAAAGTGACTGATGGTTCCTATAACTGATATATTGTTCCTTACAAACGACCGATGGTTCCTATAACTGACAGATTGTTACTTAGGGTCAGAGTAAGGGTTAGGTATATGGGGAATTTGCGGTCGTGGGGAACTCCCCACGTGGGGAACCTGACTTTAATGTGTACAAATCTTAAAATGGCCCTAATACAGTCTTGAAAGTGGTACCCTCATGATTTGTTTGTACCTGATGGTTCTTGTTACTGACAGATTGGTCCTTATAAGTGACCGTTGGTTCCTATAAGTGACCTATTGTTCCTTAAAAGTGACTGATGGTTCCTATAACTGACAGACTGTTCCTTACAAACGACCGATGGTTCCTATAACTGACAGATTGTTCCTTAGGGTTAGGGTTAGGGTTAGGGTTTGGGTTAGGTATATGGGGTATTTGCGGTCGTGGGGAACTCCCCACGTGGGGAACCTTGATTATAATTTGTACA
>JBAMJV010003026.1:312500-382500 GCA_037951105.1 Echinarachnius parma | reverse complement strand
ATATGGGGGAGGCAATGGGCTGTGATCACTTGTAGTCTGGCTATGTCCCAAACTAATGTGGGGCAGATAAATAAACGGGTAGCGTGGGTAGAACGAGCTATAACTAATAAGTATTGGAAATAAACTAAGTCAAAGCAGCATGCAGATCAAACAGTCAAACAGGAACATAACTTAAGTGTAGGACGCAAAGGAGAACAGAAGGACGAGTTGACACGATGTAAGTCTGGTAGTGCACTGTTTAATTCAAGGCATACAGCCCAATATACAAGAAATAACATGAGATAACAAAATATACAATATGCAAATTAACAGAAGGGAGGAACCAATTATAACCAAGGGGGAAACCAATACAACCAATCACAAAAATAGATAACTCAAATGGATTCACCCTATTATTCAAAAGAACCAATAAGACTAAGAGAGATGGGGGTGGAGTTGGAATTTGATGATCAGTGATGATGGTATGGAAAGATGACCAGATACAATAGAGAAGACATGTGTGGAATCCCACACATGTAGAGAAAGTTAAAAAGAGTCTAGACAGAGTCAAGTGGTCAGAATACCAGAAGGAAACAATAGAATAGAAATCGCAGCTAGACATGAATGGGAGGAATGGGGTGCCGGTGACAAAGGAGCATGAGCATAATGGGATGACCCGTACTAGAAACATAAGAACAAAGATGCATAACCAAGGAAAGCTAACTGTCAAAATAACCATTCTACACTAATTGCAGTTTTGCAGTGAAGAATGTACATGGAACGTCTCCTTGCTCGAGTGAAGAAGCGCGCTGATTGGCTGAAAAAATGTATTATGGATGGAGGTTGTTTTTCTTGTATTCGAATAGAGGCCTGCATTCATGTCAATGTCAATACTCTGTCATCCGGCGACAGGTTTATTTGAATTTCCCTGCCTCGTTTAAAGCCCAATACCAGTTTTGAGAAAGTAGCTGAAAAAATCTTGATCAATATTGTTGAATAAGTATTTAATTAGGGCTTGTGTGGTAAAATCCGAACCTACACTGTAAGCATTGTTAAAATATACAGAAATATCAGAAGAAATCAAATACCCGCCCGTGAAATGTATAAATCCACCTCCCGTTCGCACCTGTCCGCGCTGGACTGGAGATATCGACAAGCTGGGGACAAGCCCGTATAGCGAATGCACGTGGTCATTTGGCACTTAGCGTTTGGCGATTCCGCGTTAGCGATATTAATCCGCAACCGATCAATTAATAATTTTGCAATCAATTAGTAGGCGGTTTCTTGGCCAAATTTGTATAATCCCATATTATAAAACTATGTTCTTTCACATGTTTGGTAATAAGAGCGTACATTTCATTTTATGGGGGTGGGGCGTTTCCCACTACTGTCATTCACCTTTAATTTGTTTAAAAACTTTGAATAATGTTTGTTCTCTCTATACAGGTGATTGTTTATGTTGTGTGAGGATAACAATGACATACCATCACTAGACAAAGGTGTATTTGTGTTGTGATGCAAATGTAATTTTAAGTAAATATTTTAATAACTATTTGTTTTGGTGGAGATACAAAATTAAAGAAATATAAGTTTTATATTCTTAAGGCAACTATTAATTAGTAAACTAAAGGTGTGTGATTTATAGCAGGCATTATACTTTTTGGGTAGTCGTGTGCTGCAATTGTCATACTGGCCTATTAACACTTGTAAAATAGGGAGTTATCCGTACATAGACTTGTGAGGGGATTTCAGACCATTTGAGGGAGCTTAATTCCGTACAAATACTCATGTGAGAGGATTTGAGATTTTTGTGATTTTGTGATGATATGCATATGCTGCAATTGTTACCGGCAAGACTCTCGTGAGTGTGGATTTGAGATGTGTAATTTTTTGTGATAATATGCAAAGCTGAATCACATGCAAATGCTGCGATTGCTACCGGTCTGTACACTCCTAGCATAGGGAGCTTTCCGTACATAGTCTCGTGAGTGAGGATTTGAGATGTGTAATTCTTTGTGATCACATGCAAAGCTGAATCACATGCAAATGCTGCGATTGTTACCGGTCTGTACACTCCTAGCATAGGGAGCTTTCTGTACATAGACTCGTGAGTGAGGATTTGAGATCTGTAATTCTTTGTGATAACATGCAAAGCTGAATCACATGCAAATGCTGCGATTTTTACCGGTCTGTACACTCCTAGCATAGGGAGCTTTCCGTACATAGACTCGTGAGTGAGGATTTGAGATCTGTAATTCTTTGTGATAACATGCAAAGCTGAATCACATGCAAATGCTGCGATTGTTACCGGCCTGTACGATCCTAGCATAGGGAGCCTTTCCGTACACATAGACTCGTGAGTGAGGATTTGAGATGGGTAATTCTTTGTGATGAATATTACACGAAGCTGATCTGAATCACGGGTCACATATGCATGCTGAAATTGTTACCGGCCTGTACTCCGAAGTCCGAACATAGACTCATGTATAGTAACTAAGAGGATTAGAGATGGGGTAATCTTTGACTTGTGAATTATGTCGATTATAGTTTATAATTTTATAAGTTTATATATATATGCGAAGCTGAATCACATGCATGCTGAAAATGAAATTGTTACCAGTTGTCATCATGTTGTACGCTTGCCAAGCATGCGATTGGGAGTGTGATTATTAGTTATCATCTTGTAAATTTATGTAAGTTGTTTATGACAGTCTTGACGCGACGTTAATGGACAGGACGACATTTAACTGCAGCTAACTGCGCAGCGGTGTGATTCGTTTGAAATCCTTGCGTCATGTCATTTGTTTTATTGTTGATCAATCATGACATTGTTTCACATATTTTTTTCTCACTGCATGTGCAGGTGACTGATGGAGTGTAGAATGCTGTGACTGCGAGTTCCTCTCGAGCTGAGAATAGCCAACAGGCGCAGACATAGCCCTGCCTTCATGTAGCTAGCGCTAGCTGCATTGGCTAGCTGGCACCCGTCTGGTGATGGGTGAGTAGCTCGTTGAATATAATTTGATATTAATTCTTATTTTCCATTCTACTATTTATGGTTCGATTGACATTGATTGTACAGTTAACCTATGTCGCCAACTGCGAAAGAAACTTGTTTATAAGCTACATCAACACTAACTCTAGAGAATCTAGCGCGGAGCGCTAGCGTTCTAGAGCCTCCTAATACTGGACCGAAAATGCACTTTTTGTGTGCAAGCATTTTGTCCTTAAAATTATACATATGATACGGTACTTACCACCGATAGAATCTCCAATATGTGATCCAACTTGACGGTGGATTAAAATGATGATTTCCCCCTCCATTCCGCATAAAATCAGTGATTTATCCGCCTACTCGACTTCTTTCCGTGTCGTATATCGCGACTTCTGAACGATCGATGATCGCGCTTTGGTCTCCATTCAAGTCGCCCGCCGATTCCAAGTAAACGACAGATCGATCTGACGCGTAAGTCCGTACGACCACTAAACGCGCGCATCAGATCTTAACGAAAAGCAACGTGGAATCACTCAAGCGAGATTCCTTGAGAATTAATCTGACTTTCCTCCTTGGCAGGCAAAGCAAAAAATCCTGAAATTGAGTACATGGTGTGCATGCATGTGCATTAACTGTACATGTATGTAAATAAATTGACAGAATTAAACTGTTTTCAACTTTTTTTTCTTTATTTTCCACCGACTAGCCTTACGCTGGCCATCGGACTATGACCGGCCCGGCCTCACTCAGCAGCCATCAACCGCCCCACCAGTAAGACCTGTGTTGGACATCGCCCACATGCAGAAAAGATTAAAATCTGTGATAAAGATGATTAATAATCTGTAATTGATAAATAAAGGATAGATAATTTTAATCAATTCACTCTATTTGATTGCCTAATCTCAGATAATTACATACTAGTACATGTAGTTCTGTGTCTTAAACGAGATCAATTGAGAATGAATCTGACGTTTCTTCTTGGCAAAGCTAGGATGGGGGGAAAATCTGGAGCGAGATACCTCAAGGAAGGATGACACAATAATTTTTAAAATAATAAATAATTAAATTAAAAATTAATAACTGCAATCAACTTGCTCAATTTAAAGTTTCTGTTGATCAGGTCCCTCTGCAATATGTTGCGTAGAATCACGTTTTACCGACCGTGTGAGTAGTCTTTTCACTAGACAAAGGTGAATTTGTTTGTAAAATTGTAATCATGTTAGTAATCGTTTCACATATTTGTTCTTACTTTACAGGAATGTTTCCCCCAAGACTGTCTGGTGATAACTGGAGTTTACGGTTAGTAACGTTCCAGTTCGTCCTTTCAAATTAAAATGATGATTTTCGCATAAATATGCATTTTTATGCCTTAGAAGAGACACTTGTTGGTCAAATATGAAGTGTTTTACATTATCCAACAGAAAATTAGCTCCAAACAATTGTGTTTCATACATATTATGTCTCAGTCTCACATGTGCCATTTTATGTATAGTTGTGTTTCTCCGTAACAAGAACACGACATTGTGATTTAATTAGGGAAAATAAAGCTCTCTGTTTCATTGTGATTCCTGATATATTGAAGCTTGGAAACCAGGATTTGAGCAAATTGAGTGAAAAGTGCATCTGGCATTTTCTGTACATGTATTTATAAAGATGTAAATTAATTGTTTGACAGAATTTACCTGTTTGCAATTTGTTTCTTTATTTTCCACCGACTAGCCTTATGCCGACTGCCTGACCATCGCATGTATGACCGGCCCAGCCTAACTCAGCAGCCATCAACCGCCCCACCAGTAAAACCTGTGTTGGACATCGCCCGCATGCATAAAAGATTATCATCTGTGAGTATGATTATTAATGATTATTGATTAATAAAAAAAAGATGAATAGTTGTAATCGATTTGCTCTATTTGAATGCCTAATCTCAGAAAATTGCATAATTTCTTTGTCTCAAACGAGTCAATCGAGAATGAATCTGATGTGTCTTCTCGGCAAAGGCAGGGGAAAAATCTCGAGTGATATTCCTTGAGAAAGGATGAGAATATAAAATAAATAATAATAAATGTTTAATTATGATTAAATGAACAATTAATAATTGCAATCATCTTGTTAAATTTGTATTTTTTGTTGATCAAATGTTGCGTATGATTGACATTTACCGTACGAGGTGTCATTTCTCTTGACAAAGGTGGATTTGTTTTAAAAATTATAATTAATAATTTGTTCACATGGGTTTTTCTCACTGTACAGGTATCTGTTGAATGTTGTGAGTTCTCCTAAAGACTATACTAGCCCTAGCTGCACTGCTTGCTGGCACCTGTCTGGTGAGTAGTTAGATGAGTTTGATATTATTTTTCGGTTGTACTATTTTGGTTTATTATTTAGTGTTTGATTGACATTTATTTTACATTTTTTCTTTTCACTCCATTTCAAGCCAAATGTGAATTTTTTATATCATCAATGTTGTTGCCATCATTGTAATTATCATCATCATCTTTATCACCATCAAGGTCATCGTCATCATCATCATCATTATCATCCTACTAATCTATCTATAAAATATTAGGTCTACCTATTTATTTTGCCTTCCTTTTTCACCCAGATGCCTTGCATAATGTTAAGTACGATGCCTACAACCCATTTGTGCATCTGTAAAAAAAAAAGATTAACACCATTATTGTCACCCTCATCATTATCATCATCATCGTCATCATTACCATCAATGTCATGGCATCATCATTGTTATAATTATCAAAAACATCATCAATGTGGCTATCATTATCTTAAATCATTATCACCATCAATGTCGTTTTTGTCATCATTGTTGGTATTTTGTCATCTTCACCATCATCAATGTTGTCACTTGTCATTATCATTATTGTCATCATTATCACCAACATAATCCACATGATCATCATCACTGACATCTTTAAAGGGATAGTTGAGTTATATAGAGGACTTGTGACTTTTGAATCTTGTTGCCCTTATTTCATTCATTCTTGGTCTGATTTTATTTGCAATGTGGTGACTAAAGACCTCCCTGATGGCGTCCACCTGGCCTGGTGTGAATGCTTCGGCCCTCCCACCTCCACTTCATGAACTCCAACTTCCAGTCTTCCATTGAGCAAGCTGCCTGCTGTGGTGATCTAAGGTAAGGGGTGTTGACAGAGAACTCACATGTTAATGTTAACTGAATGCCAGAAATAGTCTTAACCCCACTAGACTTTATTCATCATTGCCTTCTTTTTGTATCACTGTCAAATAAAGACAGAATTTCTTTCAAACAGCTCCATTATATGCTGTGCAAAATATGCCACCCCTCAAAATGTAGTTCAATAATGCATAGCAGTTCCTTCAATACAAACTAACCCTGCAAGCATGGCAAGCAACCGCATCAAGCATTTGAAGGAATACATTCCTGCTAGGAACGCATTTACTACACCTGGGTTGAGAGCAGCAATTGTGGATAAAGTGTCATGCTGAAGGACGCACGTGCCATGGTACCTTTGTTGTATTTTTGTTTTACTGTTAAAAAGATATCAACAAAGGAAAGAAGGGAATGTTCTATTGAGATGCATGTCAATTAAGCATGCACTTAGCTTACATGTTGACCATTCATCCTTGCTGACATATTATTTTAATTCTTGACTGCCATTTGACCTTAAAGAAACTAATGAATACAACATACTTCGGCTCTTATTCCATATTTGATGACTTGTAAACTAGGTCTGCCGAAAAAAACTCCATGAAAATAAACACAGTAGTGATTTTCTGATGCCAAATCTCACTTAGTAGCCAGTTTACGCCCTGCCCACATTTAGGGTCCAAAATCAGCAGCGTGATTGACAATTCATCGGCTTACATCATCTACAGAATTTAGATAGACGTTGTGTACGGCAGGGGGCGAAGTTCTTTTATGGTGATTAAAAGGGGCATTCCAGGACAATTAGATATTTACTTATTACCCACAAATTGATTGATTTCATGGAAAATGACTGCCAAATAATTTTTTCTTGAGGAAAGATTACATAGAGAGCCTAATTGTGAAAATTTGGCCATCTACCAGTACATCTGACCCATTATTTGGAAGTGGAAGCATGTTGCATCTTTTATTTCGTCCTCATCTTCTTTGGCCTTCTCCTTCAGTTGGTTTGCCTGAATGAAAAGTTAGTAAATCAAGTTATTTGTACACTGCTACCCCTACGTCCCAATGAAATGGGGAGGGGGGGGGGGGGGGGGAGGGCAAGGATGATAGGTGATGAAGTATTCCATACTGTTTAGTTTTCCTTTGAGTCAGATTGGAATGTCTGAACATTTTTTTTTTATTATTTCAGTTGGATGCAGAATAAAGGCAAGTACATCTAGATTCATGGTGCTTTTGTGTCTTTCTGAAAGATTACACAACTTTTAAAAAATTCCTGTCTTACCCTATTTCTAGCAGATGCTGCAACTTGAGTCAGTCTCACATTCTTCATATCCTTCACATGGAGGGAGTGGAAGCTCCGCCTTGCTGTTGACGGAAGATGGTTCATGGCATCGGCACAGGAGTCAACCATTTCCAGGTGCTGTTCATGGACCTGCAAGAACAAAAAGGTAGGATATAGAATAACAATCAATGAAGATGGCGCATATCTTATCTAAAAATTTAACACAATCACGAAACTTGCAAATATGTGGACATTAAACACCAGCCAATTATAACTTGACTGCTGTCCATCTCATTTACCTAGGGTTAGGGTTAGGAGAGCTCGGCCACCCCCAATCTTCATAAGGTTGAGGGTCTTCAGTTCCAAACTTACCACTGTAGTCCTTACAGCATGTCCAATCGCCGATGAACTCATCATTGAGCTCTTGGCTGTGAAAACAGGTATGTGTAAGAGGGCTTAACATAGCCGGGGAAGTGCCTCCTAGCACGGGGGAATGTGATGATTCTTCCATACGGCTCAGGTTTCACTGCCACTCTGGCTGCCCCAGCAGCACGCCACTCGTCTTGTGTTCAAAGACCTGAGAGAAAATGCAACACACATAAATAATAAATGAATAACTTTGAATCATATTTAAAGCCATCTTTTTCTTTGAAGGTAATTCTTTTGCTTATCAAATAATTTCTCAACAAATAACCTAACCCTAACAAATGTTATAGTATAACCTTCTTTATGTGGCGTCCTGACATTGGGGATGATGCCTACATAAGACCCAGCTCTCCTCAACGTGCTTTACTTATGATGGCCGGTTGGCGTTGTCCATGGCTAAAGTGAGTATAAAGTACCCCAGAGGTCAAGGGCCTGGCTGCTGTCTAATTTCTCTTCATCAACCAGGCCTCCTAGGGTACTTTGCCAGTACTTCTATTGGGCCTCCTCCAACTCTAGCAGGCCCTCGTCCATCAGCTGTTCCTATGTAGTGAAGAGTTTATAAAGAGAAAAGGCTTAGTCTATGACCAGAGTGCAACCTTCCCCAATAATGACTGGATCATTAATTTATTTCCATGACTGGCCCTTTTTCTCCTTCCTCTCCAGGGACCGCTTTGAGGGCACCTGTGAGTTTTCGCCACTCGTCCCCCATGCCATGCCACGGCATCTCTATGACTAACTCTATGAATAGGGAAATGCTTAAACAGAAGCTTGCCACTGTTACCGGGGCCATCATTCTCACCAACCTCCATTTCCTCGTCTTGGGTATGGTCCTCCTCTGACGCATCAGATGTATTTTCCTCTGTGATATTTAAGGGAGGGATGCTATATACTTCCCTTAGGTAGTTCCTGTAGAGGAATTTAGGTACTTTAATGAAAATGTAGACAATTTTGTTTATAGATTTATAACACTTAAAGCATTTCAACCAAATAAAGGTTAAATATTTACCAAGCAGGTCCCGGGGGAAGTTTTGACCATACTTCGTGAATTTGATGATGGATCTGGTTACTGCAAATATCAATGCAAAACATGTTGAGAAATGAGAAGTTACGATCAAGCTAGGGCATTATAAACTAATGTTATTTTTGTTACACTGCCATATTTATGCATATTTGAATTATGATATAGGGACACATGAATTATGTGGATGCAGGCAAATATGATAATTTTGGCGTACCTTTTCTTTTCTTTTGCAGCGTCTCTGAAGTGTGTACATAATACGAGATGGAGAGACCAAGCCCAGAGCGACGTGTGACTACATTTACACGAGGCAGAGCTCGTAGCCCAGAACACACCTGAGTGGAACAAGTTATCTCATAGGGGAGGGAACGGACACACCGTCCTGTGCACCTAAATCAAGTAAGTCAAGTAGTATAATAAGTTGCAGTAGTACCATAATCATCATTACCATAATGATTTCACCCCAACAAGGTAAAGTTGTCCCTTCTCCATTCCCCATTGAACCAATATGATCAGTACCTTTAATATTCCTCCTTTGATTGTATCAGCAAACATACAGGTATAAAGACAAACTCAGGCAGGTGGATAATTTTGGAATGAAGAAAAGCCATCAGGTTGTGACAAATGTGTACTCTTTCAGGAGGTTTCGGAGTTGGGTGGTTTGCTAAATGGGGGCGTGGGGCGTTAACTTGCTGGGGGCAATTGTGCTAGGGTGGTAATTATATGGGGGATCATTTATTAATCAGGTGGTAATAAGCCAGGTTTTAATTGTCCTAGATTGAATCTTTGGTGACATTTGTTTCTGGCTTGCATTTTGACTGTGTCAGAGAGAAGCTCAGCCTATTTGATGAAGGCATATATATATATATGAAAGGTTTATTTTATTCATGCAAACTCGTAGCCATACGGCTAAATTGCTTAACATTTACAGTGTAAAAATACATAATACATCAAACAACATTATACTAAAATAATAAAGTTGTAAGTAAAATACATACTATGTCAACAAGGAACAACATTAATCAGACATAATAATAATTTCGTAGACATTAAAATAATAAAACAATTCTTGTATTCAAACTACCATCAGACTTTCATTAAATAAAGTATATCCTGAATAATTGTCACTATCTAAATTGCGCAAAGAAAACTAATACAAAATAAGTACATGTATATGAATATTAAGTAATTATAGCACGTTATGTCTTATCAAATTAATGGGTTGTAATAATAAATTAAAAGCAAGTAATCTTATAGACCGCTTTATAATAGACATGTATTTATGATATATCCAGTATTACAACTATAATATATTTGTATACATGCAATAATATATCTCAAACAAATAAATGCGTTTACTTGTATCAAAGTGTGTGTGAGTAGTACAAATTCAAATAGCGGTATTGCAACTATATTACATTTATTTTTAGAAAGCCGCATCCAATTGTTCTAATTATTTATAAAAGTATCCAGTTTTAAAATCATTCAAGGATTATTGCAGAGAGAAAGGGTTGCACATACTACATTAAATAAAGTATATCGTGAAAAATCTCATGATTAAAATTACACAGAGAAAAGTAATACAAAATAATGTATACTAGGAATAATAAATAATTAGAGCACATTCCATGTCGTATCAAATTGATGAGTTGTAATCATAAATGCTACTAAGTAAGAAACCCCTAAAAAAGAACACCGTGTCACGTTTAACATCCATTCTTGTTTAACAGACTAGCAAAAAATGGGATGGGACTGTTTTTGTATCTGTTCGTTTTGGATTTAGGGTCGACACACACTCGGTAGTTTCTTAGGTTTCTGGTTTCTGGTTTGTATCTCCTCGTTGGATTGGGACACGGATCAGATTTTTAATCTCAACATGTCTTGGTGTGTGATTGTGGGTCGTAGCTTTAGAGTGATCGGATATCCGTGCAATTATAGGGCGCCGTACGTGGGCTCCCCCGCGCCGTCCCCGATGCCTTGCTATGCCGAGGTTCTTGATGATGGCTTTCACGCCGCCCGGTAGATGATCATTGTTGTGGTTACGTAATGCCTGGAGTTCTTTTGTTGTATAGCGGCATATTGGCAGTGTACGAGTATCTGTGACTCGAATAGGTTCCATGCATACTGTCTTATACGGGCGTGTACAATAGCAATCAGGTGTGATGAAAATGTACGTGAATGTATATGCACTTACGGCAATACTCAGATAGCAAAACAGTCGAAAAAAGTTCATCTTCATACTCACAAGTCACTAATATAAATCACACAAAAATCACAGGAAGAGTGCAACCGGATAGTCCAAAACAGTACATCACAATTATGTATGATATAATCAGATTATAACTGCAAAAATAAAGAGAAATTTCAGACAAGCTTTTCTCTTCAGCGGCGCAGCAAAACAGCGCCCTCTAACACATTGACTGTAATGCATGAAGGCAATTTGATTTGATGTTCCTTTTCTTCTATGCACATGATACAACAGTGTCTTAATCATGATTTATAACTTTTTTTGTTCGGGGGGAAAAGCGGGTACAACAGCCGAGACAACAGCTGGGTCAGTAGCCGAGACAACAGCTGGGTCAGCAGCCGAGACAACAGCTGCGTCAGCAGCCGAGACAACACCTGGGACACCTTTTCCATCCTCCATCAGCTCCTCCCCAGCTTCTTCCATCAGCTCTTGCCATTCCTTTGGTGGCTCTTTATCATGTGCAAGTTCCATTCCCTCAAACTTGGACAATTTCCCCACAAAGAAGGCATGTTGGTCGAGACAAAAATTGTGGTGCCATGCTTGATTTAGACCTAGAATGAGTAGATGATAAAATATGATATTGAGAAAGTGTCTTCTTACCTTTGACCTTGCATTACCCCTAAATTGCCTTTGATCACTCTTATAAGGGTATGCGTGTATCAATTTTTCTATGTTATTACTCCAGTGACCTTTGATCTTTAAGCTCTTGACCGTCAAATCTCTTCCGGTTTGTGCATACATGTAACAAATTTGAAAGTAATCCGTCACATAGTAAGTATGGTACAAGTGATATTTTTGTATACATAATTTACCTTTTTGATCCATAATTAAACCATGATCTACTCTACAGGCAGCAAACAGATGTGAATTTATTGCACAGCTTTAATTTGCAATATAATATGTTTCATTAGCATTATTACCCTCAGACCTTTTAATCCATGACCCAAATATTTATCTGAATATCTATGTCTTCAAATGCATACAGGAACTGAGTGTGATGTCTATCAGTGAAACGGACCTGAAGTTATAGCAGTAACGAGATCTGGAATCTACATGGGCAACCTCAAATCAGGGTTAAGGCTTCGAAGAAAGTGACTGCAGTTCGTCTGTAACTTTTTACAGGATTGAAGTATCATTTGGCATTTTCAAAACTAATTTGACCTAAGATGACTTATGAACATGGCATGACATGTACGTCCTACCTGTAAACCTATGTCTCTAGTTTGATTTTTAAAAAAGGATGTTCATTCCAAGTTGCATTCTTAGAACATGTTGACGTTAAAAGTGATCCAGGTAAAGTGTCTAACTCCACGAAAATTACTTGGAGATTCCTCGTTTCTCTTCTACCGTGTTGTTTAGCTTATGGTAAGAGAAGAATAAAATAGGGTTAGATTTGTTCAAATGTCCCTTTAGTATGAAGATAATTATCATTTAAAATAATTATTTGAAAAGCGTTGCCAACGCTTTTGATAAAAAGTACAATTGTCGTAGCTGAACACGTCCGGCCAGCGCGCGTGGGAAACATTCCCGACACTACTGAACTTTGAGCTGAGCGCGCGCAAATTCCATGAATTCTGTACCATCTGTAAACATACACGGGTGCGGATATCGTCAACGGATGATTATTACTGCGACAAATCTACGCAGGCCATCAGTATTCGGTGATAAAATATGAACTCAATATTCATTTTTTTCACAAGGTAAACAGTGTTCGTTTTCTTTCAAACTCTCACAAATCTTTCAATTGCATTTTACAATGATATTGATATAGGATTTAAGTCTGAAATGTCATTTTATGCAATATCTGACACTTTACAGGGATCACTTTAAGTTACCCTTGAACTTTACACCTGACCTTTGACAACATCATTAAAAAATGGTATGCCAATTTTACCTAAGTATTGTGTATAGGAGTGATTCGTCTTATATATACATATGTACTAAAGTTGTATTCAAAATTGTTGACTGATGGACAGACACACAGACTGACAGATATACTGGTGCAAGAAGACTTTGACTTAGACTCACGTCAAAGTTCCTGCGTCGTCCGACGCATGAGGCGGTCATCACTCTCCAGCTGGGTCTGTCGGCAGTTTGTTTCTTTGTCATTTAAATTTCTAGGGCTGCATTTCAGATCATGTCAAATGTTCTGTTTCCAGTGCATTCTGGGCCTGCCCCTTCGTCTTCTACCCAGGGGAGTCCACCATAGAGCTTGGTTTGCTATGCTGTCAGAGAGAAGACATGCTACGGCCCAATCACTGCAGGCGCCTAATAAAACAAATGCATTATTGCGGATACTGGAGGCTGCTTACAACGTTCTCTAAATTCTTTGTTTGTGATGAAGTCTTTCTACATGATGTGTAGGATCTTTCGCAGGCATTTTGAATCAAAAGCATCCAGTTTCATTTCCTGAGTAATCTTTAAATACCATGTTTCACAGCCATACAAAAGGCTCAATAATACATTTGTATTGTAGAAACGAAGCTTGGTTTTAAGGGAAAACTTCTTTCTGGACCAGAAATTCTGCAATTGATCTCCTTGGTCATGTCTCCCTGTTCATTGATTGAGCTTACCACGAAATCTGAAATCTTCGAAAGTGTTGATTTTGTCATGACCTATAAAGACATCTTGTACGGAGATGGTGGTCTCCTTGAAACATGTACTTTGTTTGATGCTGATGAGTAGGCCAAGCTCTTTAGCATTTCCACCGATAGTGTCTACAAGTTGCTGTTGGTGCATGCACAAAGCATGCAGCCATAAGTTTTTCCATACACCGGATATAAAAACGAGAGATGTATATTATTTTGTTACCTTGTTCATCGCGACCTGTTTGTAATGGTTCTAATGCTGCCAAATCCAAAGAATAAAGGCCTTAAAAGTGCATCACATTTCCTCCTGTATATTGATGTATGGGATATGCTGCTGGGATGTGTAACATTTGTCAGACTTGAAACCAAATAACATGGGTCCCATTTTCTTTAAAAATATATTTCACATGGGCACTGTTCATTAATCATCCCTCCGACCTTGGTCCTTGCAAAATATAACACCAGTTCTATATCGTCCGAATATTTGTCAGAACTGACTCTTAACGTGGTTTCATTTTCTCATCTAAGAAAACCTAGACAAGTGTTCTTTCAAATCTTGTATTCTTTATGTCACCCTGATCATAAACACATGATACCAATTAAATATGTACCCATATTCTCAGCTGTAATAATCTTAGATATAGGTGTTTGTGTCAAAGCTTCAGCCTCATACCCCGACTTTATTCTTTGGATTTGTAGGTCCCAAGCCCTGTATAAAGCAGAGGGGAACCATAAGTATGTATGTGCGTTTGGAGAACAAAATACTGATTAACATGTGCATGTGTTGTATGTGTTCATGTGATATTTTTTTTAATATTTACTTATTTCATACTATTTGTAAAATTCATATTTTGTTGATTCATTTTACCATTTACATCTCATATCTTTTTAATCTTATTCCTCTATTATCATTTTCTTAAAATATATTATTCTTACAAAACATACCTATAATATATACATGTAAACTTGTAAATTCGAATATACACCCACACATAACCATGCACACATACAAGCATACATATGATTCTTCGAAACTACATACACACACACACACACACAAACAGTTTTCTTATGCCTACATTCAAGTACATGCATAGATTATTTAGCTATAAGTTAAAAATATGAACAAATTTCTAAATCCTTGTTCTTATGTTAATATAAGTTGCTTCCTTTAGGGGGTAGTTGTTCGCATTAGTTCTTAATTATTGAATAGTCTTGGGACTCAAATATAAAAATTGTTTCACGCTTACATATAAAACAATAAATATAAAAATATTGCTTAATACAGTTGGACAAGTAAAGAAGATGTGTAACTTGCCACGTCATGTATGACATTGCTCTAGTCTTGACTTTTTTTTGGTGGCATTTTGGTCTTTGACATCAATTATGTTATTTTATTTGTTTCACTGTAACATGTATGTTGAATGTTTATGTCATGGGATATGTCGCTAAGCTGTTTATCCCTCCACATTATAACACTTCCATGGGGTTGTTTTAATTTCTCTGTTTATATTTTGTATATATTGGTTGAGTATTATCCTATATGGTTTTACCCTGCCCACTCCCGTTTGCCCTTCAGCAAGGCATTTAATCCACATAGCTGCTCTCTACCCAGGAGTGTAAATGAGAACTTGGTCGGGTGCTAATTAGCCTGGGCGCTATCATATGGCTGCCATTGGCTAGTATGCTCCCCGGGAAGTTGAGATGGTGCGCAAGATAATTGTGTGGGTTTGACTAGTACTTGATGACCACTGAGGGTGATAATAAAAGCGCATAGGGACATGCAATTATGTTCTTGTGTTATGCACTATAAAAAAGTGTTTCATTATTAGTATTATTACATGTATTAGCTGCACTACGTAGTCCAAAATATCTAGGCAAAGGGCACCAGTCATCTTCTCCAGAGTCGACATCTGCATCAGTTGAGCATAGGCCTACTGAACCAAACGGACCCGTGTCGTGGGTCTACTCACGCGGTACTTGGGCTACAACAGGCGGGGGACTGGATGCCCCCTTTTTTCATTTGCATACATTATGTTTGATTCCATAGCTGGAACTATGAATCATATCATATTTCTGTCTCGGGTATGCACCGAATCGCACAATTTAAAGCCAAAAATATGCAAAAGCTCCCTCCAGTGGGAGGGGGACAACCCCTCCCCCGCTTGGTCACTTCGTTCCCTCGTGATGCCCTCCACTTTAGAGAACATTTCCCCCCCCCCCCTTCTTGAAAATAATCCTTCTACAACAAGCACATCATTTACAGATCCACTTAACCAGATAGATCTGAATTCAAATGTAAGCCAGTAACAACAGTTCCACCATGCAGGAGATATACATGTGATCAACAGCGTGTGTCTTAGTGTGTTCACCTTATAGATTGCGGGGGATAAGGGATATATCCCCCACTTTTTGATGCTGGAGTGGCCTGTACAAGTACCCAAACAATCCCCCATGTTTTCGATGTTAAATCTCAATAAAATCTCAATAAAATCATACAAAATGCATAATGACAATAATAATGGTAATAAGGATAAGAAGATTAATAGCCATACCTCTAAAGAGATATTTT
This sequence comes from Echinarachnius parma, assembly GCA_037951105.1. Lineage (NCBI taxonomy): Eukaryota > Metazoa > Echinodermata > Echinoidea > Clypeasteroida > Echinarachniidae > Echinarachnius > Echinarachnius parma. The sequence continues at coordinate 366,247 of JBAMJV010003026.1, read as the reverse complement.
AAACACCAGTTTCAATATTTCTCCACGTGTGTTCACGGGCGTAGATCCCACACCCTCCCCAAATAAGTATAAACATGCAAGGATGACGTGAGCGTATTGAAGTACGGTTTGTGTGTAGGTTTGATTGTGTTTGTATAGCTGTTTGATTGTGTTTGTATAGCGGTCTAATCATGAGGGAGATGATTTAAATCATGATTTCTTTAACTTATGTATTATCATATTTTCTTCCAAGGTATGCACCAGGTTGCAAGATTGCGAGTAAAAAAAAAATACAAAAGGTATGCACTCCCTCCCACCCCCCCCCCCCCGCCCCCTTCGCGCCCTCGGGCTTGGGCGCTCCGCTCGATCGCAGTTGTGCCCCCCCCCCCCCCCCCCCCCAATCCGTTGACCCTCGCTACGCCACTGGACGCATTTATCATATAAAGTAGTGAGTGTGAGTATGTATTGGTGTTTGTGCGTTCGTTTGTTTAATCATGCTGTGTTCGTTTATTATGGCGATCGCGTGTGCATTATTGATCACAGAATAAATCAAACTCCACTGGAAACAAATCTCTTTCGGAGGCGCTGACGTTTATTAGAAATCCCTCTACGTCGCAATTTTGAAATAAAAGACAAACTTCAAAATGCACACTATAGAGTGGCGAAGTGTGATGTCATCTATGACGTCATAAATACCTATCTTTAGAATATTCAAATTTGAGCTTCATTTTCAGAAAGAGCATAACAAATAATGTCTAAATCATGAAAATCAATTGAATATGTTAAGTATTGGCTGAGATACGACCATCCGAATTATTTGTTTGTCCAATAGGCGAATCAGTGTTATAGTGCACTGATTCATAACTTTATGAACCAGAGCACTATAACACTGATTGCCTATTGAAGTACAATTAAGTTGGATGGGCATATCTCAGCCAATACTTAACATATTTAATTGATTTTTGGTATTTAGACATTATTTGTCATGCTCGTTATGAAAATGAAGTTCAAATTTGAAAAATCTAAAAAAAACTCTATTAGTCAGTGGCGTAATGAGCAAAACATTTTGTTGGGGGGCTAAACCAAATCCGCATCACCACCGGATATTGCGAGGGAGCGAAGCGACTGAGCTGGGGAAAAGGTGTGGGAGGGGGTGTCCCCCCTCCCACTGTAGGGCGCATTTGCATTTTTGGACTTGAAACTGTGAAATCTGGTACATTGCCTAGAAAATAAATTCTGCCTTGACGACATGTACTATAATGTGCGTTTGTGCGTCATCATCGTCATGATTCTACAAACATAAGAGGTTATGATTGATTTATGAAGAAAAGCTACAATGCACGCCCCCCCCCCCCCCCCCCCAAAAAAAAAAAAATTCGCAAAGTGACGTATTCAGTTCAAACAGTGCATCCAAGGCATTATTTTATGACAAAACAACATGAACATTAATACGTGTGGTTTACGGGTACACCATGTGAGATGGGTGGATTGGTAAGTCCTGAAAGGGACTATGGTAGTCCTAGAAAGGACTGTTGGTGTAGTTCTGAAAAGAACTGTTGGTATTCTTTCTAGGAGAGTTCTAAAAAGAACTGTTGGTAGTCCTAGAAAGGACTGTTGGTAGTCCTATAAAGGACTGTTGGGATAGTCCTGAAAAAGACTGTTGGTATTCTAGAAAGAATACCAACAGTTCTTTTCAGAACTACACCAACAGTCCTTTCTAGGACTACCATAGTCCTTTTCAGGACTTACCAATCCACCCATCTCACATGGTGTACCCGTAAACCACACCGATACTTACAAGCAACATTTAACATGAACATTGTATTCCAGACGTATACAAGACCGATTCCCGAAGGAGCGAAACAATAACCGAGAAGGGGAAGGGTGATTATTGGGTGTGATGGTAAGTGGGTGCACGGTAAAGGTGCTTTTGCAATGTTTTACTTGAAATTATGCAATCTGGCGCATACTAGGGAAGGAAATTCGACTTGACATGAAGTAAAATCTGTGTTTTCTTTTCTAAAGAAATATCATTTTTTTCAATCACTGTTATCGAATTAGATAAAAGGCATGCTTGACCTTTTTTGCGGGGGGAGGGGGGGGGGGGGGGGAGAAGCGCCCCTCAAGCCCCCCCCCCCCCCCCAGTACGCCAGAGCTATTAGTTTTTAAATCTATGGCATGACAATAAAAATAAAAAAATCATAAGACCTATGAACATGTTTAGAAACTTATGAGGAACGGAAAGGGTGTAATTAATGAACTATTTCAGGTTATTTGGTGAGAAATCAACGATAATCTGTAACGCATGCCTCTTCCTAACTGCCGATAATGGTTCCTGTGTATTATACCTATGGAGAATGGTCGATGTAGAACTAAATGCAAGCTATGCTGTAAAATTGCATGTAAGAAAGAACATTTTTATGTTGTGATGAATAATAACATTTTGTTTTGATGAAAAAAATAGGCTTCGCCGGGGATCGAACCAGAGACCTCCGGATTGCTAGACCAGTGCTCAAACCATCGAGCCACGAAGTCTCTAGAATGGCGGGCGTTTCATGGGAATGAGTAAAAGTATAAATACTTGCTGGGAGCAATTCACTTGAACTAAAAAAGGAACATAGTATACAAGTCATAGTTTTAAAGTCAGGACCCCCCCCCCCCCCCCCCTTCTTGGTAACGTCGTCCGCCTAGAGTAAACAAATTTGATGAATGAGCGGAAAGATAGCGTAACTTGCACACGCTGGAAAGTGGCTGTGCAGAACAAAACATTCTAGGATAACCTAATCTCAAAAAAGAGAGTTTTGGACAAAGAAATTGATGTTCTGATGATTATTTCAGAGTAGTCTTCCTTGCGAAAAACGCATGAAAGTACGGTGCTATTTATTGTGTTTGTAAATGTAAACAATTACGTTCCTTTAAATGTCAATAAACCGATGTGTCTTTCATCCAAGCCATTTCCATTGTTCACCCAAGCCCTATCTTAAACTGACTGTTCATCATCGCTCATCACCCTTATTGGCGCTCATGGTTATCTTACCCGTTAGTAGACCCTCACAATTCATCCCTCTATGTGAGACCCCCTCGTACAGTCATGAGTTGTTATTTAGATATTTGTGTGAACAATGAAGAATAAAGGCATTGAAAAGAACACTACTTTCCTGGTTAAAAAAACGAAAATATGCGTCAGATTTGTATTACTAATATAAGGTTTATGACCGTTTAGTAACGCTCATGAGCTGAATGATAGATCTCGGCATACTAATGGGGCATTTGAAGAAAAAAAAATCTAACCCTATTTTATTATTCTCTTACCATAAGCTAATTAACACGGCATAAGAGATATGAAAAAGCTCCAAGTGATTTTCTATCAGTTGGACAATTTACAGGCATCCCTTTATTGGTGATTTCTCATTCCTGACGTACCAGGGAAGAATATGTAGTTTGCACACATCTCGTGGAAAGATTGAGCTCTCTTACTTACCACTACATGACAATCGGCATTTTTTAAAGATACAGTTTTGTCGTTTGTTTCCGTTCATAAACTATTCTCAGAACAAAAGGGTGTATGAGGGGTCTGCTGACTGCATTTATGTGTGTTTAATATCCCCATATATGGTTCATATTGTTTTTCCCATTATGGGAGGGGGTACGTGCTCCACCTCCCCCCCCCCCCCCCCCCCCCCCCCCTCCGTCGCTACGCCACTGGTTTACCTCGATACACAACACGGTTGCAGTTTTAGTATATTTATTACTACTACTAGCAGTGGCGTAGACAGGTTCTTACACCTGGGTGATGATAATTTTGCGTCTGAGACCAAGATAATTTGTTGACAGTTCACTCAGTGGGGAGAAGAAGGGGGGGGGGGGAGGATTGGGTTATCCGTCGCCAAATATTTTCTCAGCCAAGACCACCTCCACAATTGGTTTAAGACCGAGGCAATTGGTTGAAAATCCTATCAGTTGGGGAGGGTGTTCCGTCAGACAAGAATATTTGTTAAGATGGTCGAGACCAGTGCAAGGGGGACCTTTCAGAATGGGGGGGGGGGGGGGGGGGGGGGGGGGCGTTCGAACCCAATGCACCATCCCTGGCTACAGGCTTGACGAGGGTCAATCTCGTATACACACACGCACACACACACACACACACACACATCATTTGTTTTTATTTGAAACAGTAGTTAGCCATTAACATGATATCATACTGACATGAACACCAATCTTGCAAACACACTTATCAGGCACTTCACACTGTTTAAAGGGGCTTAGTAACATTGTCAAATCCTCAAAATCCAACTGAAATTCTAGCGGTTCCCTCATACCTAGTTGTAATCTTATTAACACAAAAGCATGAGACAGGTTTCGGTTTTTCAAATTTCCCTTTCGTTAAAGAGATTAAAGTGTTCAGATGTCAAATTATCCAATGGATCGTCAGAACAAAGTGAGTGGAATGAGTTATTGAATGCCAATTTGCATTTTTGCTCATAATCGGCCATATAAAGTCCATTTAACTTAAACTGATCACACAACACACATTGGACATGATATCTGATAACAGCAAAATACATTGCATCAACTACTCATCGCTTTTTGCACATGTCAGCAAAGTTACCAGATCCCTTTAACGTATTGAACCCATTAAATCGCGTTTCAAGTATAACACGGATCAAGATGGTCCATTTGTCACCCCCAATAAATCTGACTTCACCCTCGAATAGGCATTGGGCATTTGTCTGGGAAATATTATACGCAACTATAGCGCGATCCATCTCAACTCGCGATATAACGGGTTGAAAAGGGTTAAAGAGAGTCAAGTCCTTTGCTACACAAACACACGCAGCTTTTCTCAAATCACATTTTCTTTTCACAACCATTTTTCATATCAACAGGTTTTGTTATTTATTTACATGAAAACATCAGAAACATATTAACAATGATGCACACAATGCAAACAAGTTTAAAGGGATAGTTGAGTTTTGCATTTTTTTTGGTCAAACTGAAATTCAGTAACCACGACCTGCATCATTACAAACAAAAATAATGGTAGAAATTCCACCATGCTCGATAGGAATTCAACTTTGCAAACGACTAAGTAAAAAGTATGTTATCATTCAAAATGAGTCTTTAAAACTCTAAAGGCCGCTCTCTAAAAACTCGTTGGTTTGAACATTTTAATAAAAATATTGTGCATGTGATGTTTTGTTAAAAAGATGCTTAGCAAGAGAGAATATCAACACATATTTAAATACTTCGTGTGTACATTATTTCAAAGATGAAGCAGTTTTTAAACTTTTGACGGCAAAGATTACATATTGTTATGACTATGGATATTTCAGCCGTTTCTGAACCAATGTTGATCAAATAGCCTAAAGTTCATTTTGTCATTAAAAATGTACGATCTTTCAAATTATCTCTCAAAATGATTATTTTGAGTTGCGCCCTCTAAACTAAAACTCCACTATTCCTGTATTACTGATCGAAACACTTAATCAATAATAAGCATAACAATGAGGTAACATTTCTGACTCACAATTGATTCATACTGGTGTTCCCCAAGGAACTAAACTAGGCCCTGTACTTTTTGTAATAATGATAAACGATGCTTGTAAAGATGAAAGTATATCATATTATAAGTATGTCGATGATCTTACACTTGTTGATAGTAGAAAATGTACTCAAGTTTCAAGAATGCAAGAATCTCTCAATAACTTTCAACATTGGACTAGTGTAAATAATATGAAACTTAATGCAGCCAAATGTCATGCGATGGTTATTACTTTTATGAAACGACCACCAGTTTTTGAAAATTTACTCATTGGGAATGTTGAATTAGATACAGTGGAATCTGCTAAAATTATTGGGGTCATTGTACAAAGTAATCTCAAATGGGACTTACATATTAAAGATACAATCATAAGGTGTAATAGGAAATTGTATATGCTTCGTAGATTGAAATCATTTGATTTTCCTCGTAATGATCTTTTAATTATATACATGGGATACATAAGACCAGTACTTGATTATTGTGTCCCGGTTTTTAATGGAAATATTACTCAAGAGCAAATATTAAATTTCGAACGGATTCAAAAGAGAGTCCTTAGAATAATATTGGGAGGTGATTATATAACATATGTTAATGCTCTTTCATTGTGCAATTTGATTACATTGGAAGCAAGAAGAAAACAACTTTGTGAACAGTTTGTAATATCTTTAGAAAAACACCCTGTTTTTAATGATTGGTTACCAGTTAAAAGAGAAAATAGATACAATTTTAGAAAATCGAATAAATATGACACTTTTAAATGCAAAACTTTAAGATTTCAAAATAGTGCTCTTCCTTACCTTGTTCGTATTTTAAACAATATATAGTTCAACTTTGTATGATCATTTTTTTCTTATACATGTATAATTGTGTATTTTGCTGTTTGCATATTTCTTATCGCCTTTTAAACTTTATAACTTTTAATATGTATGTTAATCTTTGCACTTTGTAAAAAATGTACAATTCAGCCTTTGGCTGCCAACTACTTGGTACTTGGGTACTTGGTACTTGGTAGTTTATTCCTCCAAAACACTCCATAGGAGTTTTAACTGGAGGTGGGTCCGAGAGAGTGGTTAGCCCCTAAGGGAGTTTATTTGATGAATAAACTCTTTTCAATTCAATTCAATTCAATTCAATGTATGTACCGAAATACATTAGTTAAAAGGACGATTTTGTTACATGTTCACTTTTTATATGGAATACTTTCGGGGTGCTCACACTTGGGCAAGTTAAACGGACGAGTTGTGGCGAGTTGGGCGGGGTGACAAAAGCGACATTCACATTCTGGTGAATCTTCGCTGCGCAGATGCGCGCTTTGTGTGAACTTATCTGAAAAAAATATTACTCGTGATATCTCGTACGGAATTCGTAATAAGACTCGCGACAAGTCGGGACAGGTCGGGTACGTCAACTCGGCATAACTCGACAAACTCTCCGGAACTCGCCGTAGACATTTTGAACATGTTCAACATTTTGACCAACTCGGTTTAACTCGTACTTAACTCGCTAAAACTCGCACTAACTCGTATAATGCTCGAGGTCGCTCGTAATGAACTCGCCATGACTCTTTGTAACTCGTAGTAATACCTGGAGAAAAGCGCTCTATGAATAAGAGTGCGTTCTTCATAGTGTTTCAGGCTAGTTAATTTCCGCTCAAGTTCCCTTTTATTATTCAACGTAAACAAAAATTGAATGCCAGGGCATCGATTGGTTCCGAACTGAATCCCGTGATTTGGAGTCAAGCACTTATCCGATCGTGCCACAACATCTGTGCAAACTTATCAAAACAAAACTCGTACAAAGATCGTACGTAGATCACTGCAACTCGTGCCGCGCTCGGTTAAATCGTACGAAGCTCGTCTCTACTCGAATGGCGCGCGGTTAAACTCGTACTATTATTGCGATAAAGGGTTTAAACGCAAACAATGACAAACATTTAAAACATATTTTAGTCAAGTCCAAAAAACCTGCAGTTTGGTTGTTTGGTAAGGTTGAACTTTAGTAACCAGAACCTGCACAGTAAAGTTATAAACTAATAATTTTAACTCTACCATCTTCGAAAGGTATACAACATCACAAATGACTAAGTATAAGGCCTGTCATCTTTTAAAAAGAGCCATTAAAACACAAGTGGGCACTTTCTAAAACAGCATTGGTCTCAACCAAAATAATGCATGTGATGTTTTGTTGAAATAATGATGAAATAGAGAGATCATCAACAACTAATACAAAAAATGCATTTGAACATTTTTGAAAAGGTGTAAGCATTTCTTCATTAAAAAAAAATAATATAATAAAGTTTGGGCCCTTGTCATAACCTCACAAAAAATTGTGTTGTGCAGCGCCCTCTCTACCAAAACTGAACTACCCCTTTAATACATCGATTTACCGTAGTGCCTGAATTTTACATATGACGTGACGTATAGAATAAAATAATGGATAACATATGCATACATAGGTGCTATTAGAAGCAAGTAAAGTCTACGTTATTGTACAGTTGTCATGGCTAATAATATTCTGATGATTCACATGGAAATAGTTTTATAGTATTGTCAGTTTACTGTAATATAAATACCTTCATAATTTCATATGCTAACCCGTAGAATATATCAGATTTATGTTTAAAGGTATATGCTGATGATGAACTAGATAAGAGTGATCTATCAGCTTTGGCCAATTTAACCAAACTCACTTTAAAATTTAACACATCTATTTGTACGTTTTACCTCAACTATGTTTATTTCCGGTGGTGCTTAAAATAACATAAACGTACACAAATTAAGGACGATTTTCATATTTTTCTCATTATGGAGGCTAGATATAGTTTATTGACATGAAAAGCGTAATACTATATGAAATGAATTCTGATGTGTGCGAAATTGTCTAGAGAGAAAGGGATATAGACAGAGTGAGGGAGTGAGAGGGGGAGCGGTGTAAGGAGAGGAACACTTTGAATCGTAAATGAAATGTCTACTATGCGTCATTCATTTACATATTGAGTATCTAATTGTTACGCTAAGGATTTGTTTCTTTCTAGCAATTAATGCTCACCCCGCAAATAATTTGTATCATGAGAGATGGGAATATGACTATAGACTTTTCCACATAACACTTATTTATCGGAGACAAATAAATGTGTTTATTTTAGGTTATACTAGCAGATACAATAAATCATTAGGAATACTTCGTAGAAGGAGATTTTTAGCATCTAGCTTTATAATGCAAAAGTGTCCGCAACGCATTTTACCGACTTGACGATAAGAAAATGTCTACAGTTCAATGAAGTTACATCACAATGCCAATAGTTAGCATAGGTTACATACCACACTTATCATCGTGGAAATGCCTATATTTTCAGACCAATTTATTCAGTATCAATACCATCCATCAAGCGCTTCCGCTGCTTGGCGATGCGTGCGGTCCGCAAGCGCTTGGCATGGGCTTTCAGCTTCTCCAGCAGGTATGTATGTAGGTCCGTCTTGATTCCTTTGGGGGCCCATCCCTTGTTCCACATCCCGTCGTGAATACCATCTGCGATGAGCTCCGTGGCCTGCTCTCCTCTGCCTGTAATATATTGTAACACCATGAAAGATACATTACACTCTGATATAATTGTGTTTATACCTTTAAAAATATATAAAGCCCATAAACTATAGCTCTAATTTCCACCTACACCTTTTCATTTTGTTCACTGAAATGCGTTTCGAATGTTGACATTTAGGGATTTAGTAACTGTTCTGACAAGTGCAACCGAAACCTGCACCATTGCGATACAAACTATAGTTGTTGAATTAATGACACAAAACACAAAGATATCATTATGATGAATATGATGAAATTGATAGAGAAGTTGAATGTTTATAGATATATAAACATTATTTTAATGAAATGAAAGTTATTGAAATGAATGAGATTATTATATTCCTTATGAAAACCACCGTGATTTCCATGCACATTGTCAACTGATCATGCCCATGGTGAATATGTGTTTAAATTACCACAATAATACGCGAAACGTCATTATGGGTATCTATATAAATATAATTATATATATTATATACATTTATATATATAAAAAAATAAAAAAATATGTATATACAAATTTAGATCACGAACACAAATTTGTGAAACCAATCTGAAGACTAAATCTGCGAAATCGGGTACCTATAAAGGAATGTAAATGTTGATTGAGGTCTAAACTTCGTGTTCTAGATTACCTGCGCGAAATTGAATGAAGATTGTGCAGTGTTAATTTGAGCAATACAAACAATAACTTGAATAAACATGATTAAAAAATATAATGTCAACTAACGAATTTAAATGCTCCTAATTTGAACGATCGAATCGTCAGTTTGCTTCTGTTTTGATGAATTTGATACGATATTACTTGCGTTTGGAAACCCTCCACTATGCGCGAATTCAATGCAAGCTATTATTTTTACAATCGTTATTTTTAAATTGATTATTATCCTTTGAATTGTTATTATTATTATGATTATTATTATCATTATTATCATTATTATTATTAGTAGTAGTAGTAGTATTATTATTATTACTATTATTCTCATTATCATTATTATTATTATTATCATAATTATTATTATTATTATTATTATTATCATCATTATTACTACCCATCATCATCATTAGTTATTTATTATTATTACTATCATCAACATTTTGAATTGCTGTATTATTATTTGTTTTCTCAGTAGATTGATTGCTGAATGCTATTGTCTAGATCGGGTTCAGCCCTAAGTTTATTATAGCAACTACATTATAACGATGAAACTTACCAGAAACGCCCTCATTCCCGTCTTGTTCCCTGGAATAAATCCAGTATCGCACATACGCAAGTTGGACTGGCGGCATTTTTTCTTGTCCATGGGCATCCCCTCTCTCTATGAATCTGCGGATTTTTTCCCGCAAATTCTGGGGCACTTGGTCGATTGTTGCCGGCGGGACTGTTTGTACAGTTGCACTTGATGCATAAGTTCCGGAGGAACTTGTCGGAGGCGCCGGTGGTTGCAGCTCAATAGCCATAGGCTCAGATTGGAGCAGCGCTTCCATCGTTGTCATTTTTGCTTTCAGTGTTTTAATTTCCTTTTTGGAATCTCGCAAGGCCTCAATTACCGTTTCCTCTAATGCCTCCATCCTCTCTTCGAGATCTGCCATTGTTTCGTGTATCAATGTCAATTAGCGTCAAGATATATTCAGACAATTTGCTTAACGAATGAACGAACTGCAACGCAAAATGTAACACAGCTATAAGAAAAATATTTCAGTTAAGCAAATCTCCCAACAGGACTGCTTCGTGAATCGACCATCCACAATCCGCACACTACATCCATGCAGGCTACATCCAGAGGTAAGCTGCGCATGCGAAATTTGTTTCATCTTGCTTCTACACTTATCGACGATTCTGCATCACCCTCCATAGCAGCATAGGGTATTATACCAACTGTTAAAGGGATCTAGTAACTTTGTTGACATGTGCAAAAAGTGATGAAGGGTTGATGCAATGTATATTGTTGTTATCTCATATGTACACAGGGTATTGTGTGAAAATTTCAAGTCAAATGGACATTGCATGGCCAAGTAATGAGCGAAGATGCAAAGTGATATTCACTGACTCACTGCACTCACTTTCACTCACTTTCACTCATACAGTAAGAAAAACTCCGGGGGAGTTTTTCTTATCTGAATACTTCAATCGTACATATCTTTGTAACGAAAGGGAAATTTGAATTTTTGATTTTATTGTTAATACGAATACCACAAGGTATGATAGAATCGCTAGAATTAAAATTTTATTTTGAAGATTTGGACAATGTTACTAAGTCCCTTTAAGGAGATCTATAATTAAATTAAAAGTGCAAACAGTTTTACGTGGTTAGTAAAATGTGTATTGGTATGATCTGATATCTACAGAAAGTGCTGTGTGAACATTTAAAGTTACTGGATGTTATTTTTCGACGACATTATTGAAAATGCAAAGTAGGCTACTTTATATGTACTTACTCATGCACTTACTCTGTACACGGCTGAAAATATCCCGTGGATAATTTCATATCTGAAGACTTTTTAAAACAACTTTTAAAACGAAATGCAAATTTGAAAAACAAATTAAACAGGTAATGAGGGAACCGCTAGAATTCCAATTTGAATCGGACAATGTTACACTTTATAAAGCATGCACATGGCATCGAATATCACAACAAGAAGGTAAAGATGATTTTCACATAGTGAGTTATCGGATATGAATGAACGTGTTAATTAATTGCGGCATTGTGTGTTTACTCTAATATCTAATTTGTGGGTTTAGCCATTGCATTACATACAGCTCTCCGGTTTAACGAACATTAAGGCGCACCTGTAAAGTGTCAGATATTGCGCCAATTTCAGACCTCAATCCTAAACAGAAATCAGTGTAAGTTATGTCCGTATGATGTGTGAAGGTTTCATGAAAATGAACACTGCTTTCCTTGTCAAAAAATGGAAAATTTGCGTCAGGATTTACAACTTTATTACAGTATGACGCTTATGACCGTTTATAACCGCTCTTGAGCTGAATGATTATCAAAAAGGGGATTTGATCCGAAACATGCTAGTACCCAGAGCATAGGCGTACCCAGGGGGGGGGGGGGGGGGTATTTTTTCAAATTGTAATTTTAACCCCCCCTTTAAAAAATCCTGGGTACGCTACTGACCAAGAGTAATAAGAGAGAGGGGGAGACATAAATCTGGAAACATGTGAGTAATTAATTTTTGAACAAACTTTGAACACAAATAACTTCATGGCAAACTGCAATGTTTTATCTAAACATAACAACAGGTACAATACAAAAATCCAATAGAACATATCGAAACCCAACTATTTACTAATTTAAAATGTACTTTTAACGAGTTCATTGTACCATGACGGTTCAGCGATATGTATTATTTTTTATATTCATTCCTTGCCGCTACAAATGTCTATCTTTGACAAGTCTTTTTAATTGCTTTCCTCTCATATTCCTTTCTTTTGAGAGTAAATGGATGTTTAACGTTCATTATTTGTTTGGTCCTATTAACACTTATCAAAATCAAAATCAATCCGCCGTGGTAATAAAGTCAGTGCGGCGACGGCGCTGGTGAAGGGCTCGATTCTTGGTCAGCTATATCGAACGAGCCCCAGATTATATGTACTCCGAAGTCGAGGTCGATCCTGAATTCGCGGTTGCTCCATTGGGCATCGTGCTTGTCATTTGCGCTGTCCAGCTTACGTGGTGGTGATTTGCATAATCTAGAAAACAATAGAAAACATGAGGGGACATTTTTTTGAAAAAACAAAGAAATACATAAGGTGTGCCCCCCAATAATTTTGCGTGCCTCCCCCCCCTCCCCCCTCCCCCCTCCCCCCTCCCCCCTCCCCCCCCCCCCCCCCCCAATCAGTTCGACCACGCTACGCCACTGGTGCTTGTCATTTGCGCTGTCCATCTTACGTGGTGGTGATTTGCATAATCTAGCTCTTGGTCGACCTCTGCCTTGTGTACGTATTCGTTATCGGCGAATAGGCCGTTGGCCGGGCCGTAGTTATGATTTGTAGCTGTATCTACTGCGCCATCATCAGGCGGATTGTCGTCGTCGTTAACCATGGCTTCGTCAGGTTTGGGCTTGCTAATAAGCTCGGGCTCGCTGTCGTGGCCGTCTTGGGGGTCAACTGTGGTATATGCTCGCACTGCTCATTCATTTTCGTTTGTGTGGTCTATTAGACTATTACCGTGTCGTTATTCGGTTCAACGTTTTGCTTGTTGACTGCGCATCTTGCTTGTGCTCGATTGCGTGATCGGCGTTGATTTGGGCGTCATGTGGGGAATCATGTGCGTTGCTGTAGGCAAGTCCTCGCTATCGGCACATTATTTGGTGACGGTCAGCGTACGAGCAATATAGTCATATGTGTCCTTTTGTCTGTGTCAGTACATTATCAATACTTAAACAATCATAGTCCCGTGTACAAAGTGAGTGCTATGAGTTAGTGAATATCACGTTACATGTTTGCTCAAGACTAGGCCATATAACGCCTTTTATTCACGATGGTTCCCCTTTACCTGTTTACATCGATTCCATGAAGTTTAAGGTGATTGTTCATCAAATACATTTGCTTTCATAATTACTAGTAAGTGACATTTCGTATTCAACTGGATGATGAATAATAGATTAGATATAACATGAATTGTATATAGGCAAACAAGACCCCTGTCATGCGGTTAAAATATTGATAGCGAGCTAACGTCTTTTTGCCCGATTTCCTTTTCCCCATTTCATCTGACAAACAGTACATCATAGAGAGGATAATGTCTATTTTATCGCCCGAAATATATAATCTCATCCGAATACTAAATCATTTTGCCCGAATATGACAAGTTTTCGCCCGAATGTTGGAAGCCTTTGAAGCGGTAGTACAGTTTTGGTATTTATTTGGGGCCCAAATAAATCACAATTTCTGAACCGATTCTGACCAAATAAAGTTTATTCTGCCGTTAGAATTCCATGTTCTTTCAAATTCGACACTAAGATTTTCATTACCTCACGAACAAATTGTGTTGTGCAGCGCCATCTCTACCAAAACTGAACTACCCCTTTAACCCGATTATGACTATTTAAAAAAAATCCATGCTAGGGTGGAGAAGAAACGAGAGGGTGAGGGCTTTACTCCCAACCTCAAAAAGCATACTCGCCTTTCATCCCCCGTATGTATTTCTTTTTATCCCCCTTTTCGGCAATGTTTTTAGGGGGGGGGGGGGGCACGGGGGCACGCAAGCCTACCCCTAGGGTTCTCTAACTACATTGTACATACATTTAATTGTCTGAAACTAAACACTTCACTTAAACACTTTTAACAATTTTAATAATATATTATTAGCGACTCATCCTAAAGGTAAACATAACATCAACCACAACAAACACACAAACAAACTAGAAATCTTGTTGCGGGTAATATACTCACATTTTCCTTGTTACGGTGTACGAGTTGGTATGAAAATACCCAAATTAGCAGTGTTTCACAAGAAATGTTAGTGACATTGTTGTACACGTCCAACGGCAATGATTCCATTAATATCCTCGCCGTTATCAACATGGACTTTGACAGTTATATCATTTTTTAAATCAATAATATCCATCAAACATTATGAATACCATGAAATTAGTGTGTATAACTATGCTACAAAAGCAACACATACATGTTCTTTTAGTAGTTGCTATAGAGTGTGTTTCTTAGATTGTTAAGGATATTCATAACCGGTTGTACTAGATATAACGTTTTCACCAACATTGCACTATACAATGTAGTCTTCCCCTCAAAACTATGAAGATAATAATAAGTTACACAATCTTTTAACATCAGATTATTATATTTCTTTACAGGTTATTTGATGAGGATGATACCCCTTCACTTCGATTCCACTTCAACTTGATTTTCTTCAAGTTCGTGTGCTTCCATATGTAATAGTGAGTGAAATATTGTAATAATAAACGATACTCTAATTAAATTGTCAAATCACACGGTAATAGCAACACGACAATATAGTCTTTATATTAAAGGAAAAGTTGAGTTTTGGTAGAGAGGGCGCTAGAATACTTAATTGGTTTGTGAGGTAATGAAAAACTGAGTGTAAAATTTGAAAGAGCATAATATTTAAACAATAAAATCATCTTTGTTTGATCAAAATCGGTTCAGAAACGGCTGAAATATCCATAAATATAACAATTTGTAATAAACCCGGGGCCCCGCCCCCCCCCCCCCCCCCCCCGTACGCCCCCCGTCGCTACGCTATTTACATCATACAATTATCACTTTCGTAGCAAGGGTTAACCCTTATATAGCGCATCCCTGATAGCAGACACTGGTAAAAATTACGTCAAATTTACGTCATTTTACGTCGGGTACGTCGTCTTAACGACGTCGTAAATTAACGTCAAAAAGTGAAGATTTTGCACCCGCGTTTACCGTGATATCGACGTCATATTTTGACGTGATATTGACGTATTTTTTTCCGAAAAGGCGTCTTTATGACGTCTTTAAGTCGTCAATTTGTACCATTAATTACGTTATTAAGACGACATAAAGACGTCTTATTGGTCAATATAAGACGTGATTTTTACGTATTGATTTGACGTGATTTTCAAGTCGTGTACGTCGTCTTAAAGACGTCATAAATTCACGTCAAAAAATGAAGATTTTGCACCCGCGTTTCACGACATATAGACGTCATATTTTGACGTGCTAACGACGTCTTTTTATGACGAAAAGACGTCGTATTGACGTCATATTTTGAAGCGATTTTTACATTATTAATTATTAATTATTAATAATTAAAAAATTGAGATGGTTATGTCTTGTAGTATATTCCACAGTCAACACTTTTATAACATGTAACACATAATCCTATATCCTAAACCTATCCTATAACCTACGTCTAACACATTACTGATCAGTTGTCGTATAGGTTCCGTATATATATCCCGCTTCTTAGTATGTGAGATTTAAATGGTTAGTATTGACTGTTTAGTATTTCAAAGAGTTGATGCCTAAATAATTAATTTGCTAATCATGTTGAAAATATTAAAAACAGGTTGGTATTTATATTAGTTTTAATATCTGCAAAAACAAGATCATAATAACAATGTTTTCAATGTAAATAGTTATAAAATTTGGAATTTTACTTTGCACTCTAATGCGATTGATTATAATCGATCATGAATGAATCCTGTATCCATTAGACCTGAAGACGTTAATCATAAGTCCTACTGTATTTTCTTTTGTTATTCATGTTCTAAAAGGTTTCTTTTAAAAATTTAGCAATATTACCACCTTGGGATCATTGGGTTATTTCCACTTTGATACGATCGTTTATAATCGATCATGAATTATTCCTGTAGGCGATCCTATTATGTTGTAGACGTTCATAAGTCCAATATTTGTTTGTTTGTTTTTACTAATGTTCTAAAGGGATTCTTTAGGAAATCTAGCAATATTACCACCCTGGCATCATTGGGTTATTTCCACTTTGATACTATCGTTTATAATCGATGATGAATTATTCCTGTAGGCGATAATAGGTTGTAGACAGTCCAATATTTGTTTGTTTTTTCTCATGTGCTTAAAGGTTTCTTTAGATAATTTAGCAATGTTACCTTGGCAACATTGAAAATTTGTTGTAGAATTAGCATTATACAGATAATCAGCTAAATTGCATATTTGTTTTATTAGGTCAGAGGCAGGCGCGCCGGAAGCAGTTTTGGATTGGGGGGGGGGGGGGCAAAACCCCAAGGGGGCTCACAATTTTGGTGTGTAGAGGCTCATGCCCAACCACACTCTGGAATGCCAAGTTTGAGCCAGAGGTGAGAGTGAGACATTGCGAGGGAGCGAAGCGACTGAGCGGGGGGAGGGTGTGGGAGGGGGGTGTCCCCCCTCCCACGGTAGGGAGTTTTTGCATTTTTGGACTTGAAATTGTGCAATCTGATGCATACCTAGATAGGAAATTCGGCTTTTTTTTTGGAAAGCGTGATATGATTTGATCGACCAGAAAGTTTTAATATATTTTTCACGTAGAAAACAAATAATTGACACACTAATAAATATGTACCCCAAAACACACACACACAACACAACATAAACCATAATTATGCAACATTATGTATGATCCAACAACACACTGCCAATAATGAGTCCCGATGGAGCGAAGCACCTGAGGGCTGGGGCAGGGAGGGAGGGGGAGGGTTTGGGAGGGTGTATCCCCCTCCCACGGTAAGAAAGATTTTGCATTTATGAATTTGAAATTGTGCAATCTGGTGCATACCTAGATAGGAAATTCGGGCTTAAGATTAACTGCATCTAGGAAAGCGTGTTATGATTTGATATATTTTTCACGAAGAAAGCAAATAATTGACGCACTAATAAATATGCACCACTCCCACATAAATATTGTATTTAGTGTCATACACAGTTCCAACGTAAACCATATATGGCTTATGTATGATCCAACAACATGGCCTACAGCCAATAATGAATCGCTGATAGCAAACACTGGTAAAAATGACGTCAAATTTACGTCGTTTTTCGTCGTGCACGTCGTCTTAAAGACGTCTTAAATTCACGTCAAAAAGTGAAGATTTTGCACCCGCGTTTACCGTCATATAGACGTCATATTTTGACGTGAAAATGACGTATTTTTTCCGAAAAGGGGTCTTTACGACGTCTTGAAGACGTCAATTTGTACCATAAATTACGCCATTTAGACGACATAAAGACGTCTTATTGGTCAATATAAGACGTGATTTTTACGTCTGGATTTGACGTCATTTCCACCTTATGTACGTCGTCTTTAAGACGTCGTAAATTCACGTAAAAAAGTGAAGATTTTGCACCCGCGTTTACCGTTATATAGACGTCATATTTTGACATGAAAATGACGTATTTTTTTCCGAAAAGGCGTCTTTACGACGTCTTGAAGACGTCAATTTGTACCATAAATTACGCCATTTAGACGACATAAAGACGTCTTATTGGTCAATATAAGACGTGATTTTTACGTCTGGATTTGACGTCATTTCCACCTTATGTACGTCGTCTTTAAGACGTCGTAAATTCACGTCAAAAAGTGAAGATTTTGCACCCGCGTTTATCGTCATATAGACGTCATATTTTGACGTGATAATGACGTATTTTTCCCCGAAAAGGCGTCTTTACAACGTCTTTAAGACGTCAATTTGTTCCATAAATTACGCCATTTAGACGACATAAAGACGTCTTATTGGTCAATATAAGACGTACTTTTTACGTCTGGATTTGACGTCATTTCCACCTTGTGTACGTCGTCTTTAAGACGTCGTAAATTCACGTCAAAAAGTGAAGATTTTGCACCCGCGTTTACCGTGATATAGACGTCATATTTTGACGTGATAACGACGTATCTTTTTCCGAAAAGGCGTCTTGAAGACGTCTTGAAGACGTCAATTTGTACCATAAATTACGCCATTTAGACGACATAAAGACGTCTTATTGACGTCATAAAAAGGTCGTCCATACGCCAAAAATAATTGTTTAAATGTCTTTGAAAGACGTCATAATCACGTTGTAATAACGTCGTCTATACGACAAAAAATAATTGGAAAAAATGTTTTAAAAAGACGTCACAATGACGTAATGAGGTCGTTCATACGACAAAAAATGATGGCAAAAACTAGTCTTGTAAAGACGTCATAATGACGTCTTAATATTGTCGTGCGTACGACACAAACCTTAATGGCAAAAATGGTCCTTTCAAAGACATTATAAAGACGTCATTATAAAGCCTTTTATACTACAAAATATATACTTAAATATTATCTTTTAATGACGTGATAATGACGTCGTTTTTACATTCTTAATATGACGAAAAAGCATTGGAAAAATGGTCTTTGAAAGACGTTACAATGACGTTGTAAAAAGGTTGTCCATACGACATTAAATGATGGCAAAAACTAGTCTTGAAAACACATCATAATGACGTCATATTAACGTCGTCGTACGACACTAACCATAATGGCAAAAATAGTCTTTAAAAGACATCATGAAGACGTCAATTTTAAGACTTTTTTATGACAAAATAAATAGTGAAAAAATGGTCTTTGAAAGACGTCAACATGACGTAGTAAAAAGTTCGTCCATACGACAAAAAATGATGGCAAAAAAACTAGTCTTGAAAAGACTTCAAAATGACGTCGTAAAGTGGTCGTCCATACGACAAAAAATGATGGCAAACAATAGTCTTGAAAAGACGTCATAATGACGTCTTAATAATGTTGTCCGTAGGACACAAACCTTAATTGCAAAAATTGACTTTCAAAGACATCATAAAGACGTCGTTATAACGTATTTTATACTACAAAATAAATACTTAAAAATAATCTTTTAATGACGTGATAATGACGTCGTTTTTACATCTTTAATATGACGAAAAAGCATTGGAAAAAATGGTCTTTGAAAGACGTCACAATGACGTTGTAAAAAGGTCGTCCATACGACAATAAATGATGGCAAAAACTAGTCTTGAAAACACATCATAATGACGTCGTATTAACGTCGTCGTACGACACAAACCATAATGGCAAAAATAGTCTTTAAAAGACATCATGAAGACGTCAATTTTTAGACGTTTTTATGACAAAATAAATAGTGAAAAAAATGGTCTTTGAAAGACGTCAAAATGACGTAGTAAAAAGGTCGTCCATACGACAAAAAATGATGGCAAAAAAATAGTCTTGAAAAGACTTCAAAATGACGTCGTAAAGTGGTCGTCCATACGACAAAAAATGATGGCAAAATAGTCTTTCAAAGACATCATAAAGACGTCGTTGTTACGTCTTCTATACGACAAAAATAAATACTGAAAAAGTGATCTTTAAATGACGTAATATTAACGTAATTTTTACGTCCTTCCATACGACAAAAAACAATTGGAATATGGTCTTTGAAATACGTCACATTAACGTCGTAAAAAGGGCGTCCATACGACAAAAAATGATGGCAAAAAAATGGTCTTGAAAAGACGTCAAACTTACGTCTTTATAGCGTTATTGATACGACATAAACCTGTATGGCAAAAATGGTCTTTAAACGACATTATAAAGACGTCGTTATCATGTCTTCTATACGACAATAATACATTCTTAAAAATGGTCTTTGAACGACGTTATAAAGACATCGTTTTTACGTCTTTCCTACGACAAAAATAAATAGTGGAAAAATGGTCGTTTAAAGATGTTATAATGACGTCAATTTTACGTCTTTTATTCGACATAAGTCATCATGTCAAAAATGGTCTTTAAAATACGTCATAATGACGTCGTATTCTGATCGTTTGTACGACATATGACGTGTTTACCAGTTTACGACCAAATTAAGACGTCATAAAGACGTCAGTCTGCTATCAGGGATATCACATCTACGTTAGCTGGTTAGGGTCTCTTTGCGCATAATAAGGTACCATGTAAGCAGGAGTTATGGGGAATACTAGATAGATGAGAGATGGAAAAGAAGAAATGAGAATAACACAAGTAACAATGAAATAAACAAAGTATATATAAATATATATCATTTCAAAAATCACCACTAGCATACATCTCGACTGCTGTGTACATTTCTTTTCTCTGCGTTTTCCATTTTCATTTGATTTGTCATGGCGTATCAAAGAAAGTGGATTGTATTCATTTGTTCAATGTAGACATACCAAAATACAAATATACACGGTTTTGTAAGAATATGTTATGATAATAATCATTTCCATTTATAGATCGCATTATATGATTGATCCAATCCCAGCATGTAATTAGATGGTAGTCCAATGACAGTATCATTCCAACATGTGTCGGTCCTGTGTACACGTGCTATCAGTCTCGTGCCCACATTTTATCGGTATTCATCCTCTAAACCTATTGTTTCGGACCTCCTCCCCCCTTTATTGCTTACATTTCATTAGCTTTCGGTCCTGTTTTTTTTTTAATGTAACCCCCACCCCCCCCCCCCCCCCCCCCCCCCTCCCATCCCCTTTTCTCCGCAGCGGCACATGCCCTTAAACTAAGGCTATATACGGGAGTAAATCCTTTGCCCGGCCACCCCGCCCCTTCACTGGACCATCAATTTTCCTAGGATTTGTTTTGTCAATTTAAATCCGTTTCTTCACTCTTGATCATACCTCATCAAAGACTGTTTCAAAAAGTAAATATAAATTCCCACAAGCATATACCTCGAATGCTGTGTACATTATTGTTGATCTGTGTTTTTCACTTTCATTTGATTTGTCATGGTGTATCAAAGAAAATCGATTGTTTATTTATGTGTTCACTGTAAACGTATTCAAATATATACGTTTTTTAATGTATTATTATAGTATTCTTACAATTTATATAGCGCATGATGTGCTTGATCTATTTCGCATTTAATAAGATGTGTGGCCTATAACATTATGATTCAAACATAAATGTGTATGCTAAACATCTCGTTAAAATTGTATTTTTGCTACATTCATAACTTTATGTTTGCCTTTTATTTGTATTCACAGATATCCCTGCAACATCACATTCACAGCCAGCCCATTGGTCAGTGGTCGAATTGGTAAGTGACAAGTGACACCTTATCCTTCATTGACATGACTGACTCGCTAACCAGACCCGTAGCAGTGGACGGGGGGGGGGGGGGGGGGGGGGGGGGGGGGGGCGGGGCATTGGATGTGTACGTACTCCTCCCCCCCCCCCCCCCCCCCCCGTCCCACCAATTTATAAAGATGGACTTTTTGTTATCAGACTCGATCTTCTAAACCTGTTGTTTCGGAGTTCCTACCCCTTACCTTCATTCCACTCTCCCTCAGTCCCGCTTGTCAAAACCGTTGAGCAATGCTTTCTATTAGCTATGATAATTATCTTCATACTAAAAGGACATTTTGAAAATATCTAACCCTATTTTATTCTTCTTTTAAAATAAGCTAACCAATACGGTAGAAGAGAAACGAGGAAGCTCCAAGACGTTTTCTTGGAGTTAGACACTTTACATGGATCACTTTAACATTTTATGTGTGGCTGTTTAAAAAAAAAAACTGTTTCTATACATGAAAGATTGTTCAATACATCATACGGTCGGACAGATTGGGGGCACCAACATTATTTTGGTGCACACCTTATGTATTTTTTTCTTCAAAAATGTCCCCTTCTGTATTCTATTTTGTTTCCAAATTATTGGGGGGGGGGGGGGGCAATGCACCTACCCCCCCCCCCCCCCCCCCCCCGTCGCTACTCCATTTACATCATACAATTATCACTTTCGTAGTGTGGCCTATAACATGAATCAAACATAAATATGTATGCTAAACATCTCGTTAAAAATGTATTTTTGCTGCATTCATAACTTTATGTTTGCCTTTTATTTCTATTCACAGATATCCCTGCAACATCACATTCACAGCCAGCCCATTGGTCAGTGGTCGAATTGGTAAGTGACACCTTATCCTTCATTGACATGACTGACTCGCTCACCAGACCTGTAGCAGGGGACGGGGGGGGGGGGCATTGCATGTGTACGTACTCCTCTCCCTCCCCCCCCCCCCCCCCCCCACGGTCCCACCGATTTATAAAGATGGACTTTTTGTTATCAGACTCGATCTTCTAAACCTGTTGTTACGGAGTTCCTACCCCTTACCTTCATTCCACTCTCCCTCAGTCCCGCTTGTCAAAACCGTTGAGCAATGCTTTCGATCCTCTTATTAGCTATGATAATTATCTTCATACTAAAGGGACATTTTGAAAATATCTAACCCTATTTTATTTCTTTTAACATAAGCTAACCAACACGGTAGAAGAGAAACAAGGAAGCTCACAGACATTTTCTTGGAGTTAGACACTTTACATGGATCACTTTAACATTTCATGTGTGGCTGTTTTAATAAAAATCTGTTTTGTTATAAGAGTAAATATGGAGGGGGGTGGGGCTAAACATGAAAGATTGTACAATACATCATACAGTGGCGTAGCGTGGTCAGACAGATTGGGGGCACCAACATTATTTGGGTGCACACCTTATGCATTTCTTTTTTTCTTCAAAACTGTCCCCTTCTGTTTTATATTTTGTTTCCAAATTATTGGGGGGGGGGGGGGGAGCACGTACCCCCGCCCCCCCCCCGTACGCCCCCGTCGCTACGCCATTTACATCATACAATTATCACTTTCGTAGCAAGGGTTAACCCTTATATAGCGCATATCACATCTACGTTAGCTGGTTAGGGTCTCTTTGCGCATAATAAGGTACCATGTAAGCAGGAGTTATGAGGAATACTAGATAGATGAGAGATGGAAAAGAAGAAAGGAGAATAACACAAGCAGTGGCGTAGCTACGGGGGGGCACGGGGGGGCACGTGCCCCCCCCCCCCCCAATCGTTTGGCAAAAAAAAAATAATAAAAAAAAAAAGACGACCCGACATGAAGCCAAATGTGTCTACAATGTATATCATTCATTATTATCACGTTTTATTTAATTTGTGATAATAATCATTATCAACGATAATAACCAAGAACATAACAGTCGTTCCCTAGTACTAGCAATAGCGCACCTATATCAGTTTGAAGAATCCTTCCAATATAGCGCCTTATGCAAATTTTCAGTCCCGTGCGCGAGGATCGACGCTCACCGCATTTCAGAAGACATAGAGCGCGTATAGGCCTAACAAACTTCCTAGCATGGTAAATCGTTTATCATACCAAGGGCCCTTTTAGGATCTTGAATCTGCCCCCCGCTTTTATAGATAATTTTGACGTCTTCATGCAGGCTATAAAGGCGCATAGCTGCACTACGTAGTCCTAAATGTCTAGGTAAAGACAAACTTCTTTTACTAATTTCTTCACTCCAAATGCACCCGTTCCATTAATTCATGATGCATAATCTAGGCATATTGTTGATGATCATGATTGAAGGAGCACCAGTCATCTTCTCCAGAGTCGATATCTGCATATTCTGAAATACTGATATATATACGAAATTTATTAGACCCTCATCTATCATGTCTATAGCACACTATCATAGGAAAATAAAATAATTTGAAATAGTATATCTTTTAGTAAATTCGGTCCATATGCGCTGAATGCAAATACAATTGGAATATTATGTCCCCCACATTAGAAAGGGGAGGAGATTGTCCCCCTCCTTTGTCATTAAGTATGTTTGGTTCCATACTTATATACTTTATATTACGTGAAATTTCTGTCTTAGGTGTGCACCAAATCGCACAATTTCAGGCCCCAAAATACGAAAGCTCCCTACTGTGGGAGGGGGACACCCCCTCCCACACCCTCCCCCAATTGGTCGCTTCGCTCCCTCGCAATGTCTCCCCTCCACTTTTGCTTAGTTCCATTGGAGCTCAATGCCCTAGACTATATCGATGGCTCTATAGTATACAGGATCACGTGGATCCATCTCACGGGCTTAATCTTTCCTCGCTATTACCGTTTTAAAATACGTAACGAGTAGATTCACTATTATATACCATTTTAACACCCATGATTAAGACAATGATAAAGACAATAATGACCATACTTCTACAGTGATATTTTAAACACCAATTTCAAAAACTTCAAAAAAATTGGGAGGGGGTGAACCCCCTCCCACACCCTCCCCCAAATAAATGTAGACAAGCATACGGCGTGAGAGTATTTGAGTCTGGTGTGTGTGTACACGTAGGTTTGATTGTGTGTGTATACTTTATCATGAGGGAAATGATTTCTTTAATTCAGTATTTCCTTCCAAGGTATGCACCAAATTGCATTATTTCGAGTAAAAATTTGCAAAAGCTCCCTACCGTGGAAGGGGGGACACCCCCTCCCACACCCTCCCCCCCTCGGGCGCCACGCGCCCTCGGGCTTGGTCGCTCCGCTCCCTCGCAGCTGTGCCCCCCCCAATCACTTGACCCTCGCTACGCCACTGAACACAAGTAACAATGAAATAAACAAAGTATATATAAATATATATCATTTCAAAAATCACCACTAATAGCATACATCTCGACTGCTGTGTACAATTCTTTTCTCTGCGTTTTCCATTTTCATGTGATTTGTCATGGCGTATCAAAGAAAGTGGATTGTATTAATTTGTTCAATGTAGACATATCAAAATACAAATATACACGGTTTTGTAAGAATATGTTATGATAATAATCATTTCCATTTATAGATCGCATTATATGATTGATCCAATCCCAGCATGTAATTAGATGGTAGTCCAATGACAGTATCATTCCAACATAAACGTGTATATGCTTTCATAACTGTATGTTTGGCTTGTATTTCTATTCACAGATATCCCTGCCACATCACATTCAAGGCCATCCCATTGGTCAGTGAGGAAATGGTAAGAGTGACACTTTATCCTTCACTGACATGACTGAATCGCTCGTATCACGGGGGTCGGGGCATTGGATGTGTACGTTCCCCTACTCCTCCGCCCCTCCCCCGTCCCCCAATTCATAACGATCCATTTTGTGTCGGTCCTGTGTACACGTGCTATCAGTCTCGTGCCCACATTTTATCGGTATTCATCCTCTAAACCTATTGTTTCGGACCTCCTCCCCCTTTATTGCTTACATTTCATTAGCTTTCGGTCCTGTTTTTTAAAAATGTACCCCCCCCCCCCCCCATCCCCTCTTCTCCGCAGCGGCACATGCCCTTAAATTAAGGCTATATACGGGAGTAAATCCTTTGCCCCACCCCGCCCCTTCACTGGGCCATCAATTTTCCTAGGATTTGTTTTGTGAATTTAAATCCGTTTCTTCACTCTTGATCATACCCTCATGAAAGACTGTTTCACAAAATAAATATAAATTCCCACAACCATATACCTCGAATGCTGTGTACATAATTTATTATCTGTGTTTTTCACTTTCATTTGATTTGTCATGGTGTATCAAAGAAAATCGATTGTTTATACATGTGTTCAAACGTATTCAAATACAGATATATACGTTTTTTAATGTATTATTATAGTATTTTTACAATTGATATAGCGCATGATGTGCTTGATCTATTTCGCATTTAATAAGATGTGTGGCCTATAACATTATGATTCAAACATAAATGTGTATGCTAAACATCTCGTTAAAAATGTATTTTAGCTGCATTCATAACTTAATGTTTGCCTTTTATTTGTATTCAGAGTTATCCCTGCAACATAACATTCACAGCCAGCCCATTGGTCAGTGGTCGAATTGGTAAGTGACACCTTATCCTTCATTGACATGACTGAATCGCTAACCAGACCCGTAGCAGTGGACGGGGGGGGGGGGGGGGGGGGGCATTGGATGTGTACGTACTCCTCCCCCCCCCCCCCCCCCCCCCGTCCCACCAATTTATAAAGATGGACTTTTTATTATCAGACTCGATCTTCTAAACCTGTTGTTTTGGAGTTCCTACCCCTTACCTTCATTTCACTCTCCCTCATTCCCGCTTGTATTCACGCAACACCCCCCCCCCCCCCCCATGTGTACACATTTACGAGGGATAGGAAATAGGGATAGTTAAGTTTTGGGTAGATCAGAATCTGCCAGAAATTAGTAGTATATAGAGCGCCTGCAATTACATGCATTTTTCAAAATATAATTTGATTTTTCTAAATCTCCTGATTTTTCAGAATAATAGTTTGATTTTGCACAATTAATACTAGTTTGTTTAAGTATGACATGATTTTAAGCGAAAATTACATAATATTGCTCAAAATGTAGGAGTTGTAGACATGTACATGCATTTATACTACGGGGAAGGAGGGGCGCGCAGGCATCAAGCTTACCATCATATTACCCTTTTCAGCTAAACTTACGGTTAGGGTTAGTTGTTAACAAGCTCCCCTTAAAATGCTTTTATTTCTGAACTGTTTGCATTGCATGTTTGTAGCTTTCAATTAACCATTTTAGTGGCTCTCGTGTGGTATCACTGGCTACGCCACTGCCTTTGCAATGATTTAGGGAATAATATATACACTCCTGTTACACTGTGTTCAGTTACTTTATAAGCCTTTATCGCATTTATTTCATTTCAGAATCATGGAAAGAGACAGTCTTATTGAAACAGCTCGGTACAACACTGCGGAGCTTCTTCATGATATCAACTCTGCAATAGACATGGAAGGATTCTTGTCAAATGAAGACGAGCATTTAAACGTAAGATCCACAAATGCCACGCTTCTTGAACAATCTGCACTGATTGATTTTGATTATGACATTGATGGTGTCGTTGTAGAATTACACAGTCTTTCAGGGATTGCTGCTCCTGTATTTTATCTTAAGCTTAACTCGAAGAAAATAAATATTCAACCATGCTACCACATTGCTAAGAAGCACTTTGATCTGTCCACATTTACCGGGAACGGTTTAAAGTCCTTGCAAAACTGCCATGGCATTCATTTGTGTTATACCATGGGATACCGAGTATCTTTGTGCCTGGTCCCTGATGGATCTACGGGTGCACATGATTTATCAAGTGCAGTACAAGCTAAGTCTGCAACACAGGCTCTTCTAACCGTTATAGGGGAGAAAGTTAGTACTACGCTCATGTCTCTGTCTCATGAAGATAACGCCCGACCTAGTGTTCAGAAAAATAGTCTTCACGATCTTTCAAATTTCAATGTTTTGCCCCAAGATCAGTCCTTCATATTGGGCTGCCTTGATCATGCTATTGCAACGACACCGACGCCAACCGGTACTCGATTCTTGATAGTGGCGTCTCAATTTGGCCAAAAACAAACCACACCGCTTGCCTTAGGCGAAGTATTTGTGCCAGAATTAACCAAGTGTGCATCTGTTCATCATGCTGTTAACATGTCTGCCAACAACTACAACACAGTCCTACTATGGTCACGACAGGGCATTCAGGAGATTGTTAACACGCGTGGTACGTTATACAGTACACTCTCATTGTACGAGGCTTGCAATTATCAGTCTAATCTTGATGGGAGAAGGATCGATGTATCTGGAGAGCTAAGGAGAGTGGCCAGACATCCTACTCAAGTAACATTCATTCAGATGTATGCCGACACCCCACATAGCCGTACGTCCACGCTATACCCTCATCCCGTGTCCGGTCTGATTGCCTCATGTCAGCTTCTCCATTGGAATACAACTCGGGCCATGAAAGCTAGGGCTTCCAATTACATTACAATGATGGAGGAGAATGCATCTAAGCTCATACGAGATATCCCTTGCAGGCTAGAAGTAGTTACCAAACTAGCTCAAGATCAGATACCTGAGTTGATACGATCATCTGATCTTTTCAACGAAGGTGCACTCCAACTGATGTGTGAGCGTCATCCTATGTTTGTGCCGTTTTATAACGGCAGACTAGGAGATCACGCTCCGGGTACAATGGTGGCATTTACTCAGAGCATACAGAGCATCCTCGTGTATGCTATCACAGAGTTGAAGCAACTCTGTGATGATCACCAACACATGGGAGGCTACATATCAACTTGGAAAGCTTACCAAATGGAGCTCTGCTTAGAAAAGATGCTATGGGGTCGACCAACACAGTCGACTGATAACATCTTGGCAACAAATCTTGGTCCCGGAGCCGTGCACGATCACAGAAGTTTGACATCTAGAAGGGGCATACTTGGCATCGAACCCGCGAATGCCGCTTCTTTGCCAAATTCTCCACCTCCTCTCCATCACTGGACAAAGTCTACAGTCCAGCAGCAGCGGATCAAACGGTTATTTCCGTTCGCTGATACCCTTGACGCAAGTAACTCTGTTACAGGTTCAGCACTAATTAGAATATTGCTAAAGGATCTACATGATCACGATATTGTAAACGTTGAAGGGTTTCAGCGAACAAATCTGCCACCATCCTACAGATGTTCTGGAAGCATTTCCCTTGACCAGCTGGTCATTGAATTGTCCGAGAAAAAAAGATTTGCGTACCCCATGACATACGGCAGGGCACTAGAAATGGTTCTTCAAAAGGGTCGATGTGTGGCGGATGTAGTTCGAGCCGGCCTCCTTGTCCATAAGATCACACATTTCCCTTCACTGAGATTTACGGACCAATCAGGACACTCAAAGGCACATTGGGACAAGAAGTCAGTGTGGCAGGTTATCGCCCCTGGTGGTGAAGAGTCACACGCTGCAAGAGCAGCTTCTCTTGTAGGTGATGTCATAATCAACCTCGAGACCAGGAAACTCACCTTCGCCACAAACCTGAAAACCTTTCAGGAATGTGGCATGCCTTGGATGGAACCTGTAATCCAAAAACTGGATGGATGCAACTTACAAGCAGATCAGATATTGTTAGTGTGCCTTTTTGTTAGTTGCGTTGCACTGGTACAACTGGGAGTCTATATTGACTATAACAGGATGTCCAATCTAGAGCTTGATCTTCCACTTAGTCAGCGAAGATTGCAACAGCTAGAAATATTATCTCACAGTATTATAGCGGGAATAAACCGCTTAAAAGTACAAAGGTTGCACGAGACGATCCCTTACAAAGTTCCTAGACCCCCACCTATGCCGACTGCCAAAAGGCAGCAGCCACAACGGGTACAAGTGACAGAACCTTTGGAGGAAGATATCACCCCAATTGATGGAAACACTGAAGACGATGACGAGCAAAATGTGGTCAGAATGGAAAGCAGACACTTACCTGCTAATTTCAATCGTCCCTGGTCAACTAGAGAAATTGACCTTCTGGAGCAGTCCATCGAAGAAAGTCAAGGTCCAATTTCAGTTCGTTATAAATACTACACGAAGTTATGTCTTCAAAATAACATACCTACACGGACACTAAAGTCATTTGACCACAAGCTTCGTAGAATCAGGGGACAATTAAACATTTAAATATAAATAATTCAAATAAGGACCAGGTTAGAAGAGCGAACTTTGTGTCTATTTAGGTACACCACCTTAACATGTATTTGCCGTTTGGAAAAAAAGGAATAGTTGTGTTGTTTGATTATCAGTTCCATTTCGTTGTCAAATTGGTTTATTCAACGGGAATCCGAAAGGTAGAGGGTCATGATCCATTCATCACTGAACTAAGGACATTTTGTTAAGGCAAATTTGAAGGCGGCTTATAAGATATATATTTTGAAATTGTAAATGATTGTTCATTTACTGTCGATGTTAAAAGTAAAAATTTGGACAATTCGGTGGTCCATGGTTACCCGTTTGACACGTCAATATAATACACCAGCTTAGGCAGAAAGGGGAACAATGGGTTTCCTTCATTCTGAACGAATGATGAAATCCCAGTAATTATAATGTCATGTGTCATGAATAGGTGTATGTTATGATATCACTACAAAGTTTCCTCCATAAGTGGTATAATGATTTTGATTGAATTGTTGTTGTGCTCAAACCTCGTTTTTTCGCGCGGTTAATCTCCGCGATAATTTCCGTGGGACAATAATAATAATATATCGCACTTACATAGCGTTAGCCCCTAAGCGCATTATAACCCCTGGTCATATTGTACAGTTCAGACCCGCACAATTATCTTGTACACATTCTCAACTTCCCGGGGAGCATACTAGCGGCGAGCAACCCTATAGGTGCACCAGCTAATTTTCACCAGACTATACCCATTTATACACCTGGGTAGAGAGCAGCAATGCGGATTAAATACCTTGCTGAAGGACAAGCGGAGTGGGAATGTTCGGCGGCAGTGGATAATATCTTTATATGAGGGACATCCTGTGCCGTGCAACTTAGAAACAGACGCTTTAGATATATCTGATCTGACTCTAAGCTACATTTATCTTGACATTTTGCGAATCGCAAGTTTTTTATCACATCGCTCTCGACTGTGCGAACACATGCATTAAATATTTTTTGTGTAAAATGCGTTGTCATATTTATATAATCATGAAAGGTCCTCTTTAAAGAGCTATTACACAATAATAAGAATTCGTAATACCTTAATTTCATAAGCATGTACGAGCTTACATAGCCAATAAACACAAACAATTTGAAAACAGATAAATGCATACACAAATTCAAATCTATTCAATTCGTTCTTACATTTTATTAGCTTCAGAAGCAAACATGAACAATTCAGTAAGCACAAGATGACAAAAGTTAGAATTATAATATTTTGGATGTATACTATTGCAAAAGTTGTTAATTCATATAATTGTTCCAGAAAGTATGTGCATGACTGATTTCATCCGAATCGGGGTACATTAGAGCAGAAATCTCAGGGTGGACTTCAATCCCTGCCATAGTTGCTTAAGGCACAAATACCCTTATTACGGATAAGGCACCCTTACGATGCCACGTTTAGGTGAAATCATTTTTCCGAATATCGGACGATTTTGCGACTTAATTTGGGGACACTCAAATCGCACAACATCGTAAGAGTATCTTGCGATGCCCGTGCGGGTACTGTAAGCCGTCTGTATGTACGAGCCTTCAGATTATAACTACGGGAGCCGTGCGATTTAATTTTGCTTAAACTCACAAATCATCGTAAGGTCCCCGGCAAATATGTGACCGCTACACAAATATATTGAACACATCGTGATCGTACGATATCCCAAGTTCATGAAATCGTAGGTAACCGCTGTATGTAAATTAATAAATCTTACGATCATTTGTGACGTAAGCCTGTGGGAGGTTAGAAAATACCTGCTTCTGTAA
Organism: Echinarachnius parma; assembly: GCA_037951105.1. Classification (NCBI taxonomy): domain Eukaryota; kingdom Metazoa; phylum Echinodermata; class Echinoidea; order Clypeasteroida; family Echinarachniidae; genus Echinarachnius; species Echinarachnius parma. Next base: position 334,549 of record JBAMJV010003026.1, on the reverse strand, counting down.
TTGTTACTTGATACTTGATGCGATAATCCCTTTGGCACCTCACACAGGAGGCTATACTGGAATGAAGTGTTGTGTGCCATACGGAGGTGCCATGGTGAATAAATACAATTTCCATGTTACAATTTTATGTTACATTTATGTTTTCTCGAGTAATAGAAAGCACGTTGTTCACCGCAATTCAGATACTATAATTTGTAAATGTTTGATAGGTCAGAAAAAAGTTACACTGATGTTTAGCGAGTAACAAACAAAGTTATTGCTAGCATTAAAAATGTTTTAGACATAAGATAATTTAATGAAACAGGCTGTTCCGACTTGTAAGTTTCTTCTGTAAGCTAGAGGTATGTTATAGTAAAGTCCTCAATATATTTCATCAAATACGTTCGTTACGTATTACATTAAAATTGTTAAGGCGAAGGGTCTGATGTCAAATTTATACTGCCTCTTTATATATGCAGCCCATTGGGATCATGAAATGGTCATATTCAGGTAGACTGTCATTATGTCAAAAGCATGGTATGATTAGGTAAAGTAAACCGATGTGTGTTTAAAGAGCGCCCTCTTTAGTTTTAACGGCTCTTTTTGACATATGATATTCTTTTTACTTAATCATTTGTAATATTTTATACTTTTTGAGCGAGCACGGTGAGTTATAACTTTCTGTTTGTAATGTAATGGTCATGGGGGTCGATCACGGGGGGGGGGGGGGGGGGGGGGTTAGGGTTAGGGTAATATATTATTGTTTGTGGATTTAGCCATATAAGTTATCTGATTACTGTACACATATTCAAATTGATGAGATGATATATCCCCCAATATTTGAGGTACGGGGATGGCCTGCATTATCAGCCCCCCCCCCCCCCGTATAGTTGGGGTTTAGATATATAAAATAACATTAAAGTGAGAGACATTAACCCCTCTCATTCATTAACGAAATAATAATGTTCTTTAAACTACATCTTGAGAGTACCTAACTGCCCAAATACAAAATCTTCCGGGGACTAGCTGCGCCCCGTGGAACCCGCTATGCCCACAAACAATGAGCTAACATTCAACATATTATTTGATAAGTAACGGTTTTACGTATTAACATAATAATGAACACCATCTTTAGTTCTTAATATTCAAAATCCTAAAGCTTCCGGGGGATCCGCCCATTGTATCCCCCTTTGAGATAACAAATTTGAGAGCAGTATATCACTTGACTGATTAGGTTTAGGGTTCCAGCAGGGTGCTTGCAATGTGCACATCTTAATCTGAACATTTCTAATAAGCTAACTCAGAAAATGCCCGTTTACCTTAATTTTGGTGTCATGTTGGTCAACAACTATGTTGGCCCCCTCCCCCCCCCCCCCCCCCCCCCCTCCCACCCCCCGTCATAAAATTCTGGACATACTACTATACTAGGTACTCTCTTACCGATGATGGTCGAAATGACGTTTCACCACCCCCCCCCCCCCCCCCCCCCCGCCCCCCTCAATGCCGAGAGGAAATCGACGCCCTTGGTTACAGTGCAGGTTTGGGTTACTTAGATTCAGTTTGACCAAATCTGTACTTTCTTTACGGAAACTAAACTATCCCTTTAACCCTCAGAAATAGTTTGTCTGTAGATCTATGTTCGAGAGCCCTTAAAGAATACTACTTGTAATTGTAAACATGCCGTTTGTCTTATCCCATAGATATTATTGTTTGTGGATTTAGCCATATCAGTTTTCTGATTACTGTACAAATATTCAAATTCTCTTTTTTGGGGTTATCGATAGCCATGGCAGAGAGTAAAGTTAATAATAGTATTCAATGTCCCCGTGTATACAAATGACCATTGTGACAATGTTTTGTACTTGAATCATTAAGTCACACAGACAATTTGGTATCTATAGATGTCTGCTAGCATGACCATAACGATATTACAACCAATATGACCATTGCTAGTCACGGTAGATTCGGAAAGGATTGTGCGAGAAAGGGTAGTTACTATATGGAATCAGTCTGTTTGTATGCATGGTCAATAACATGCGAGGATGTAGTAAAATAGCCCAAATGATACTGATATGTACTGAAATGTTGCTTCGATTGCAGTAATCTTAAAGTAAACACTGCCTTACGTATGGGGAGGGGTGGCTTGGGGGCTCTTGCCCCATCAATACAATTCAAGCATACTATATTAACTGTGGCATTCCGTACCAGCGACTTAAACAAATGGTATGATATCCCAAATTGTACTTAGTGCCATTACATAAATAATGTGGCATATTGTGCAATGTTTGAACTGATGACAATTCCCGAACATGCATATTGCATAATTATGTTTACTCCATAAACAAAATCACAGTCTGTATAATCATGGCACACTAACTCATTCCGATTTTCCTTCCTCGGTTTGCACTGGATTACACATGTTCAATTAAAAGTGCAAAATCTCCCTATAACTGATACCATACAAGGGGACAGCTCCTCATATACCCCAGCTCATTTGCTTCACACCCTCGTAATCAGTGACTCGCGTCGTGCTCAAGGTTGACAACCCTTCTATTACGCTTTATACAGGGTGGGAATGTGGATATATTCTGCCCCCGATATTGTTGTAATCTGTTACGCCACTGAAATTACAGATGGGACTTGTACACGGAGCATTGCAATAAAATAATAATAATAATGTAATAATAATAATAATAAACAGTTTTTATATAGCGCATATCACATTGCAGAAGCACGTCTCTATGCGCTTGTATTATTACCCTGGTCGTTACTGGTACAGTTCAAACCCGCACAATTATCTTGCGCACCATCTCAACTCCCCGGGGAGCATACTAGCTAATGGCAGCCATATATGATATATATATAGCGCGCATGCTAATTAACACCCAACCAGGTACCCATTTATTCTCCTGGTAGAGAGCAGCAATATGGATTAAATGTCTTGCTGAAGGACATAAATGATGGGACATCAATCGGGTTTGAACCCACGACCTCTAGATTCAAAGTCTAGCGTCCATGCGATCATGCCACACCATCCCCATAAAATGAGCGCAGAGTTTTCGGGGCGGGGTCTCAGAGGGAACAATTGTGACCGGCTGCACTTGTCAGTAGAAATCGGCATTTTAAGTCAAAATAATGTGTGTAAAAGAACTACATTTTTAAAACTGAAAGAAACATATCTTTGCCAAGTATTAACCATTTAAAAACAAATCATGAATCATAAGCTTGTGATGAGGTCTTTCTTTGTCGTGAAAATCTATAATTTGATATTTACCCACACATGCAGGGTTTCGCTAAAGCCTGTCACAACCCAACTTTACTCCTAACATAATCAAGGAACAAAATGTGTGACATGATGTAATACCCTCTCCATAAAAAGAGAGTCTACAATCAAAGCCGCATTTCTGACCTTTCATGGTAACGCGGTCTCTCGATAACTGGACTGATAAGCGGAATGATAACTTGCATGCTCCTTCTTTCTGTCTCCAATGCCATGAATCAAGCATTGCCCTGGACAAATAATTCTTTCAAGGAGCGGTCAATATCTGATGATAACAATTCAATAACAGTGGCCTCGTTTTGTCTGTTTCGTGTAACGAGAGACAGGAAAACGTACAGAGGGGAATTGTAAAGATTAAAAGGGTAGTACAGTTTTGGTAAGGCTGTACTTTAGTAACCAAACCTGGACAGTAACATTACCAACTAATAGTTATTACCCCACCATGCTAGAACGGTATACAAAATTACAATCAACTAAGTAAAAAGCCCGTTATTCTTTTTTAAAAAGAGCCATTAAAACACAAGAGGGCGCTCTCTAAAAAGGCATTGGTCAACCAATTTTCATACAAAATTATGCATGTGATGTTTTATTAAACTAATGATTAAGTAGATAGATCATCAACAACTATTCAAAAACTCTTTCGAAAATTTTAGAAAAAGTATAGGCCTAAGCATTTTTTTAATTTCTTGAACAAAATCATCTTATTATTTTGGCCCCAAATAATTATAAGATTAGATAAATTTATTGATATTTCAGCTGTTTCTGAACCAATTTTAACTAAAATAAAGTTTATTCTGCCATTAAAATTGCATGTTCTGTCAAATGACACTTAGTTTCTCATTACCTCACAAAATAAATTGTGATGTGCAGCGCCTCTCTACTAAAACAGAACTACCCCTTTAAAACGTCAGATCGTTGGCGTTTATACCGATTTGCAATATGTTTGTCTAGTATGGGCTGCCTAAAAAGTAATGGAACTCAATTCCCGTATAGGGATATTTCGCTTAGAATCTGTATTACCTTCTCAAATAATGTTTTTTCTCTTAATTGTACCACAACTGAATCCGGTAATTGTAAAATTTAGCTTTCACAAAACATCGTGTTAGCCCTCTTTTCTCACTCGTTATCAGTATGATGGTAATGTTTATATTCTATGTTCAGTATTGTTAGTTGCCATTTGTTCGCCTAAAGTACAATCTGCCAGATTTGATAGCTCATGGCTCTACTGTTTTACATTTCGATGTCAGTGTGTTTAGAAAACAGTATGCGTTAATGAGACACGATTATTCATATTCCATTTTCTGTGAAGTCAAATTTCCTTCCCTGGTTTGTACCAGGTTTCAATTCAATAATGCAATTCACACCCTACCCAGGCTTGTCGGTCTCTTCGATCCCTGGTGAATCGGTCTTGTTTACGTCTGGTTCATGACTTTGATCTGTTGTTTATCATGATTATTTGGCATATGGTGCATTTGTTTAACCCTTTCAAATTTGAGGACTGGACAGGTCACAAAGATACTCGGGCTGAGGACTATGGGGAATGTAGTAATTAGTAATATTAGTACATAATCTACACAAACTTGCATTTGGTAGAATGATGTATATCCCAGTTCAACTTTATTGTTAACATAATGTATGTTCACATATTTCTATTAAGCACTTTTTTATTTCGATGATTTGTATTATTGATCGTTAGTAACTATTTCTGTATACTATAATTAGTATTTTGCATGTTTTAAATGTGAAAGATATCTTATATGCTTCAGCTTTGTATGTTTTGTTTGATTATTATTTTGAATCTTCGTATGGCTATTGTAAAAATGGTTTTATGTGCAACAGTTTTGTTTGTATGTTTACGATAACACTGTGAGGGATTCGTGTAAATTGTCGATAGCATGTCTTACTGTATGTGTATATGAATATTCCTTCACTCTTCGTTTGGCTAGTGTAAATAAGTGTTCTACGTGCATCAGTTTTCTATGTATATTTACGATTATAATGTGATTTTTAATATATAAAGCAGTATTATATGTCTGTTAAATGATCACTGTTGGTCTCGGACATTAGTATCGTGTACTTATACTTTTATGCTGGCAATTAATAACTAATAATAACTTTTATAGTGTGCGAATATGTTTTGTAATCAACGTATATTTAGAGCGGGTTCACAAATTATATTTTGTTTTACTGACATATGAGATGCAATAATATGTAGAGCAATGGTAGCTTTCGCGTAAGAAAATGCACGATTTCCATTGTACTGTTGCATTATTTCTTTATAAAGAAAGAGATCATTTTAACATAATAACGTTTTCCTGTTAATGCGGAAAGAAAATATGGTCATTTACTTGGGATTTGTATCTGTTCATAGCATATACCATCTTTGTAGATGACACAAAATAGGTAACTTTTTTGTTTACATGTGCTTAAAGCGATGAATATGATTGATGTCCACTAAGCAAAGGAGGACGTTCCATGCTTAATTTATGTTATATGGCGGAGTAGTGAGCGAAAATGCTAAGTCATTGATGCTAATCATACTGATAATTTTGTGTTTATATTTATAACGAATGAATACATTAATACAAATAAGAATACAAATCTATAAGCGTTCTCACTATTTATTTCTACTAACAAATTATAATAATATTGTTCATGTTAACTTAATTTTGAGGTACTCAAAATTCAGTTTGACCACACGGTTGCGCACTCAAGTTGTATAGCGGGGTAATAAGCAAAAATAAAATAAATAGTTATGTTCATAATGTGCTGAGAATTAGTTGTACGTACTTTGTTATTTTAAATGTTTTATTTTTTATTTTTGTATGTTATATGATTTTCTAATGATTGTATTTGTATCAAATGTGTACAACGCTTTACTATATATGTTAAAGGGGGCTACTGCCTACAAGTTTCTAACTTTTTTGTAGTCTCCCTATTTCAATGCTTTATCTATGATTGATACATGTATTATATATTTTGTTTATTTAAGATTGAAATGAATAAATGAACTTGAACTTGAACTTGAACTTGAACTTGAACTTGTTATGAATGAATACAAACTAATACTATTGGACACAGAAAAAAAAAGTCTTTCCTCTTTTTCAATTTGTTGTTCTTCCAATTAAGTTATATATAGTGGTGTTTATGTTAATGTGACATTTCGATATACTAAAATTCAGTTTGACTTGAGCAATATACTATAATACCAAACACGGTTGTAATGCACGAGACCACTCACACACATATGCACACACATCCACATTGACACACAGTTGCGCACATAGACACAATTAGTACCCACACACACACACAAACAAACTTATTCACAAACATCTGCACTGAATCACACACACACACTCCCGCACACTCCAGCGCAGACACGGACACACTCACTGAGACTCGCACTCAGGAACTCACGCACGCACTTTGTAATGATAAATGCGTTCACACATGCACGCCAAACAAACATACACGCCAACACTACGCATGCGCTCATATACTCCGCAAAAAAAGAAACTGAACACTTGTATAAGTTGAAATATTTCATATTAATGTACGATACAGTGTACATGATCATATATCAAATTAAAGGGAATTTAGTCCTCTACATGCAGGGTATAACTTAAATGTGTAATCGTTCATGCATGAAATGCCATGGTCAATTAACACTAGCAAGGTCTGTTTTCAAATAAATTATGACATTATTCAACTTTATTGTTATGAACAAACTCTGGAAATACAAATTTGTCAATCAAACAGGGCCAGGTAATGAGAGCATTATCATACTGGTCTGTATTACAGGCATGAAGCTTGTCTATTTCATGTGTCCCCTGCAATTTTAACCATAATTACCAAGAGAATTTTCATGCTGAAATAAGGGCACAAACTGTGGTTTTGACTAATAAAGTTTTGCCATGGAATTCCCCATTTTGTTACTTTTGGATGAAAATAACACCTATAACGTTCACAATTTGTCTTCATTTATACTCTTTATTGAGATGAAGATAGAAAAGGTCACATTTGTAATGAAAAATTATGCCATCTCATGAATATAGCGTTTTAGATCATGCTTATCAACATTTATATGGTTGAGTAGATGTTCCATTTTTGCTATTTTTGAAAACATTGGTGTGGTTAATTGGATCTGGATTTCATGCGAATATTGAAGAGGGTAATTTATACAATATCATATATTTTATCGTTAATGAATACGATATATTTGGTCTCATACAAGATTAGTGTCCAGTTTCTTTTTTTGCGGAGTATATATCCATGCGCTCATTATATCCATGCACTCAATCAAACACATGCACACACGCGAACACGCACACACGTACACGCACACACAACGTCGCGCACACATACCCCCACATAGACACAGACACACATATGTCGCACGCACACATACAAACACACTCCCAATTCCCTGCAAGTACTTAGTAATAAATTGCGTTTTCCATTATAATTGACAGAAAGATGGACGAGTCAGTTTCGCTGAATAAATGTGTCAACGTCCTTCTAAGTGGAATTCCCCTGGCGACTATAACGCGTGATCGTTTAGCCATGAACCTACTTCCTAGGTCCATGGTTTAGCATGGCAATGAGTGTTATTGGTGGTACCTTTCATCTAATACAACATAACAAAGATTAATCACTGAGTATAAAGTCTTTAGCATCTTTCGTGGAGCGCAACAATTTTTTTCTTTAATAAATATTCAGTTCAGCTTATTAACACAATCTTTAGCATTGATTAGTGTTATAAATTACATACACTTAAAGGAAACCTCGAAATATCGAAATATGTGCTGTTACATAACATGCAAACATTGCTGGCATTTTAAGACATATAATTGCGCATCAAAATTACTTTCCCATGAACAAGGAAATGGCAAGGCATGAATAATTGACATGTTTAGATTATGTTCAAACAATAAAAGTTTCAGACCCCGAGCATGTAGAATAAAACTCTAAACCCACATTTATTCTATAATTTTGAACCAGCCGTTAAAAATATTGTAAAAATGCTTCCTCTTTTCAACAGGTTACAAAATAGGTATTTAAATAGTTGTTAAATATCTCTCTATCTAATCACTATTTCATCAAAACATCACATGCACAATATTTGATTCAAAATGGTTTAAACTGATGAGTGTTTAGAGAGCGCCCTCTTGAATTGTAACGGCTCTTTTTCAATGACAACAGGAAATTTACTAAGTCATTTGTAATTTTGTATTCCTTTCGAGTTATAACTATTAGTTTTAAATGTAATGATGCAGGTTTTGGTTACTAAAATTCAGTTTGACCAAAACTGTACTCTCCTTACCAGAACTCAACATCCCTTTAAAAAGTATATAAAAGTTATCGTGAGTGCAAATTCTGTTTTCCTCAATAACTATTTAGTTTTCATCAACCTTTAGCACTAATCAGTGCTATAACTGACATGAACTTGAAGAGAATCTCCAAATATCACATTTTGCCCTTTTTCAAAACATAGAAACATTGTTCGCATTTAGATGATAATTCAGCCGAATGCCGTAGTAGATTTCCAGGGTACAGGGTATTTGCGAAATAAGTGCAACCACCTGCTGAGATTAGCGTACTAAAATCCCTCCGAAGAATTTGTGAAAAGCCTCTAATATTTAGTCTTACTTAATCTTTAGCACTAATTAGTGCTATACATGACATGAACTTAAAGGGGTAGTTTAGTTTTGGTAGACAGGGCGCTGCACAACACAATTCTTTTGTGAGGTAATGAAAAACTGAGTGTCGAATTTGAGAGAACATGCAATTTTAATGGCAGAATAAACTTTATTTGGTCAAAATCGACCCAGAAACGGCTGAAATATCAATAAATATATCTGATCTTATAATTATTTGGGGCCCAAATAATTAGATGAATTTTAGAAAAAAATAAAAAAATGCTTGCACTTTTTCAAAAATGTTCAAAAGCGTTTTTTAAATAGTTGTTGATGATCTCGCTATTTAATCATTATATCAATAAAACATCACATGTCTCTTTTTGAATGATAACAGGCTTTTTACTTAGTCGTTTGTAATTTTGTATACCTGTCGAGCATGGTGGAGTTCTAACTATTAGTGTATAATGTTACTGTGCAGGTTTTGGCTACTAAAGTTCAGCCTTACCAAAACTAAACTACCCCTTTAAAGGGATCCTAGATATATCAAATTTTGCGCTTTTTCGAGACATGCAGAAATTATCAGTATTGTAATGCTTAATTTCTTATCTAAATTGCTTTCTCCTCAAGCCGAAAATGGTATGGAATCAAAGAATGATATATGTATATCAAGTTCCAACAATAAAAGTTTCAAACCCCGAGCATCTAGAAGAAAACCCCGAGAAAACCCTAAACCAATGTCAATACATGTTTTAGGCAAATTGAGTTCTCGGCGGCATAATAGCAATGTATACCGCTTATACCTTCCCTTTATACAGAATGGTCATAATTAGCAATTACGAAATGTCTGAGAGGTATAATGATCGAAAAGATTGTTCTCTTCAATAACTATTTAGTCTTACTTAATTTCTAGCACTAATTAATGCTATTAATGACTTGAACTTAAAGGGCACCTAGATATATCAAATGTTGCGCTTTTTCAGAACATGAAATTATTATGAGTATTGTAATGGTTAATTTCTCATCTAAATTGCTTTCCCCTTAATCCGAAAACGGTATGGAATCAATGAATGACATGTGTAGTTCAAGTTCAAACAATAAAAGTTTCAAACCCCGAGCATCTAGAAGAAAACCCCGAGAAAACCCTAAACCAATGTCAATACATGCTGTTTTAGGCAAATTGAGTTCTCGGCCGCATAATAGCAATGTATACGGCTTATACCTTCCCATTATACAGAATGGTCATAATTAGCAATAACGAAATGTCTGAGAGGTATAATGATCGCAAAGATTGTTTTCTTACAAAATTATTTAGTCTTACTTGATCTCTAGCAATAAATAAAGCTATTAATGACATGAACTTAAAGGGAATCTCGAAATATAAACGTTTGCGCTTTTTCGGAACATGAAAATATTGTTCTGATTTGGATGCATAATTTCTCATCTAAATTGCTTTCCCCTGAATCCGAAAATGGTATGGAATCAATGAATGACATGTGTAAATCAAGTTCCAACAATAAAAGTTTCAAACCCCGAGCATCTAGAAGAAAACTCCGAGAAAACCCTAAATCAATGTCAATATATGCTGTCATAGGCAAATTGCGTTCTCGGCCGCATAGCAATGTATATTACCGCTAATACCTTCCCTTTAAACAGAATGGTCATAATTATTAGCCCTTATGAACTGTTTGAGAAGTATAATGATCGCAATGATTGGTTTCCTTCAATAACTATTTAGTCTTACTTAATATTTAACACTAATTAGTGCTATTAATGACATGAACTTAAAGGGAACCTAGATATATCAAATTTTCCGTTTTATCAGAACATGAAAATATTATTAGTATTGTAATGCTTAATTTCTCATCTAAAATGCTTTCCCCTGAATCTGAAAATGGTATGGAATCAATGAATGACATGTGTAGATCAAGTTCCAACAATAACAGTTTCAAACCCCGAGCATCTAGAAGAAAACCCCGAGAAAACCCTAAACCAATGTCAATACATGCTGTTTTAGTCAAATTGAGTTCTCGGCCGCATAATAGCAATGTATACCGCTTATACCTTCCCATTATACAGAATGGTCATAATTCGCCCTTATGAACTTTTTGAGAGGTATAATGATCGCAAATATTGTTTTCTTACAAAACTATTTAGTCTTACTTATTCTCTAGCACTAAATAAAGCTATTAATGACATGAACTTAAAGGGAATCTCGAAATATAAATGTTTGCGCTTTTTTAGAACATGAAGATATTGTTAGGATTTGGATGCATAATTTCTCATCTAAAATGCTTTCCCCTGAATCTGAAAATGGTATGGAATCAATGAATGACATGTGTAAATCAAGTTCCAACAATAAAAGTTTCAAACCCGGAGCATCTAGAAGAAAACCCCGAGAAAACCCTAAACCAATGTCAATACATCCTGTCATAGGCAAATTGGTTTTTCGGCCGCATAGCAATGTATATTACTGCTAATACATTCCCTTTGAACAGAATGGTCGTAATTAGCCCTTATGAACTGTTTGAGAGGTATAAATGATCGCAAAGATTGTTTTCTTCAATAACTATTTAGTCTTACTTAATCTTTACCACTAATTAGTGCTATCAATGACTTGAACTTAAAGGGCACCTAGATATATCAAATTTTGCGCCTTTTCAGATCATGAAAATATTATTAGTATTGTAACCTTAATTTCTCATCTTAATTGCTTTCCCCTGAATCCGAAAATGGTATGGAATCAATGAATGACATATGTAGATCAAGTTCCAACAATAAACGTTTCAAACCTCGAGCATCTAGAAGAAAACCCCGAGAAAACCCTCAACCGATGTCAATACATGCTGTCCTTGGTCAGATTGCGTTCACGGCCGCATAGCAATGTATACCGCTTATACCTTCCCTTTAAACAGAATGGTCATAATTAGCAATTATGAACTGTTTGAGAGGTATAATGATCGCAAAGATTATTTTCTTCAATAACTATTTAGTCTTACTTAATCTTTACCACTAATTAGTGCTATTAATGACTTGAACTTAAAGGGCACCTAGATATATCAAATTTTGCGCTTTTTTAGAACATGAAATTATTATTAGTATTGTAATGGTTAATTTCTCATCTAAATTGCTTTCCCCTGAATCCGAAAACGGTATGGAATCAATGAATGACATGTGTAGATTAAGTTCAAACAATAATAGTTTCAAACCCCGAGAATCTAAAAGAAAACCCCGAGAAAACCCTAAACCAATGTCAATACATGCTGTTTTAGTCAAATTGAGTTCTCGGCCGCATAATAGCAATGTATACCGCTTATACCTTCCCATTATACAGAATGGTCATAATTAGCAATTACGAAATGTCTGAGAGGTATATTGATCGCAAAGATTGTTTTCTTACAAAAATATTTAGTCTTACTTGATCTATAGCAATAAATAAAGCTATTAATGACATGAACTTAAAGGGAATCTCGAAATATAAATGTTTGCGCTTTTTTAGAACATGAAAATATTGTTAGGATTTGGATGCATAATTTCTCATCTAAAATGCTTTCCCCTGAATCCGAAAATGGTATGGAATGAAAGAATGACATGTCTAGATTAAGTTCCAACAATAAAAGTTTTAAACCCCGAGCATCTAGAAGAAAACCCCGAGAAATCCCTAAACCAATGTCAATACATCCTGTCATGGGCAAATTGTTTTTTCGGCCTCATATCAATGTATACCGCTAATAACTTCCCTTTGAACAGAATGGTCATAATTAGCCCTTATGAACTGTTTGAGAGGTATAATGATCGCAAAGATTGTTTTCTTCAATAACTATTTAGTCTTACTTAATCTTTACCACTAATTAGTGCTATCAATGACTTGAACTTAAAGGGCACCTTGATATATCAAATTTTGCGCCTTTTCAGAACATGAAAATATTATTAGTATTGTAACCTTAATTTCTCATCTTAATTGCTTTCCCCTGAATCCGAAAATGGTATGGAATCAATGAATGACATGTGTAGATCAAGTTCCAACAATAAACGTTTCAAACCTCGAGCATCTAGAAGAAAACCCCAAGAAAACCCTCAACCAATGTCAATACATGCTGTCCTTGGTCAGATTGCGTTCACGGCCGCATAGCAATGTATACCGCTTATACCTTCCCTTTAAACAGAATGGTCATAATTAGCCCTTATGAACTGTTTGAGAGGTATAATGATCGCAAAGATTGTTTTCTTCAATAACTATTTAGTCTTACTTAATCTTTACCACTAATTAGTGCTATCAATGACTTGAACTTAAAGGGCACCTAGATATATCAAATTTTGCGCCTTTTCAGAACATGAACATATTATTAGTATTGTAACCTTAATTTCTCATCTTAATTGCTTTCCCCTGAATCCGAAAATGGTATGGAATCAATGAATGACATGTGTAGATCAAGTTCCAACAATAAACGTTTCAAACCTCGAGCATCTAGAAGAAAACCCCAAGAAAACCCTCAACCAATGTCAATACATGCTGTCCTTGGTCAGATTGCGTTCACGGCCGCATAGCAATGTATACCGCTTATACCTTCCCTTTAAACAGAATGGTCATAATTAGCAATTATGAACTGTTTGAGAGGTATAATGATCGCAAAGATTATTTTCTTCAATAACTATTTAGTCTTATTAATCTCTAGCACTAATTAATGCTATTAATGACATGAACTTAAAGGGAATCTCGAAATATAAACTTTTGCGCTTTTTCGGAACATGAAAATATTGTTTTGATTTGGATGCATAATTTCTCATCTAAATTGCTTTCCCCTGAATCCGAAAATGGTATGGAATCAATGAATGACATGTGTAGATCAAGTTCCAACAATAAAAGTTTCAAACCCCGAACATCTAGAAGAAAACCCCGAGAAAACCCTAAACCAATGTCAATACATGCTGTTTTAGTCAAATTGAGTTCTCGGCCGCATAATAGCAATGTATATTACCGCTTATACCTTCCCATTATACAGAATGGTCATAATTAGCAATTACGAAATGTCTGAGAGGTATATTGATCGCAAAGATTGTTTTCTTACAAAACTATTTAGTCTTACTTGATCTATAGCAATAAATAAAGCTATTAATGACATGAACTTAAAGGGAATCTCTAAATATAAATGTTTGCGCTTTTTTAGAACATGAAAATATTTGTTAGGATTTGGATGCATAATTTCTCATCTAAAATGCTTTCCCCTGAATCCGAAAATGGTATGGAATGAAAGAATGACATGTGTAGATCAAGTTCCAACAATAAAAGTTTCAAACCCCGAGCATCTAGAAGAAAACCCGGAGAAAACCCTAAACTAATGTCAATATATGCTGTCATAGGCAGATTGCGTTCTCGGCTGCATCGCAATGTATACCGCTTATACCTTCCCTTTAAACAGAATGGTCATAATTAGCCCTTATGAACGGTTTGAGAGGTATAATGATCGCAAAGATTGTTTTCTTCAATAACTATTTCGTCTTACTTTATCTTTACCTCTAATTAGTGCTATCAATGACTTGAACTTAAAGGGCACCTAGATATATCAAATTTTGCGCCTTTTCAGAACATGAAAATATTATTAGTATTGTAATGCCTAATTTCTCATCTAAAATGCTTTCCCCTGAATCCGAAAATGGTATGGAATGAAAGAATGACATGTCTAGATTAAGTTCCAACAATAAAAGTTTTAAACCCCGAGCATCTAGAAGAAAACCCCGAGAAATCCCTAAACCAATGTCAATACATCCTGTCATGGGCAAATTGTTTTTTCGGCCTCATATCAATGTATACCGCTAATAACTTCCCTTTGAACAGAATGGTCATAATTAGCCCTTATGAACTGTTTGAGAGGTATAAATGATCGCAAAGATTGTTTTCTTCAATAACTATTTAGTCTTACTTAATCTCTAGCATTAATTAATGCTATTAATGATTTGAATTTAAAGGGAACCTAGATATATCAAATTTTGCGCTTTTTCAGAACGTGAAATTATTATTAGTATTGTAATGGTTAATTTCTCATCTAAATTGCTTTCCCCTGAATCCAAAAATAGTATGGAATGAAATAATGACATGTCTAGATTAAGTTCAAGCAATAAAAGTTTCAAACCCCGAGCATATAGAAGAAAACCCGGAGAAAACCCTAAACTAATGTCAATACATGCTGTCATAGGCAAATTACGTTCTCGGCCACATAGCAATGTATACCACTTATACCTTCCCTTTAAACAGAATGGTCATAATTAGCCCTTATGAACTGTTTGAGAGGTATAATGATCGCAAAGATTGTTTTCTTCAATAACTATTTAGTCTTACTTAATCTTTACCACTAATTAGTGCTATCAATGACTTGAACTTAAAGGGCACCTAGATATATCAAATTTTGCGCCTTTTCAGAACATGAAAATATTATTAGTATTGTAATGCCTAATTTCTCATCTTAATTGCTTTCCCCTGAATCCGAAAACGGTATGGAATCAATGAATGACATGTGTAGATCAAGTTCCAACAATAAACGTTTCAAACCTCGAGCATCTAGAAGAAAACCCCGAGAAAACCCTCAACCAATGTCAATACATGCTGTCCTTGGTCAGATTGCGTTCACGGCCGCATAGCAATGTATACCGCTTATACCTTCCCTTTAAACAGAATGGTCATAATTAGCAATTATGAACTGTTTGAGAGGTATAATGATCGCAAAGATTATTTTCTTCAATAACTATTTAGTCTTATTAATCTCTAGCACTAATTAATGTTATTAATGACATGAACTTAAAGGGAATCTCGAAATATAAACGTTTGCGCTTTTTCGGAACATGAAAATATTGTTTTGATTTGGATGCATAATTTCTCATCTAAATTGCTTTCCCCTGAATCCGAAAATGGTATGGAATCAATGAATGACATGTGTAGATCAAGTTCCAACAATAAAAGTTTCAAACCCCGAACATCTAGAAGAAAACCCCGAGAAAACCCTAAACTAATGTCAATATATGCTGTCATAGGCAAATTGCGTTCTCGGCTGCATAGCAATGTATACCGCTTATACCTTCCCTTTAAACAGAATGGTCATAATTAGCCCTTATGAACTGTTTGAGAGGTATAATGATCGCAAAGATTGTTTTCTTCAATAATTATTTAGTCTTACTTAATCTCTAGCACTAATTAATGCTATATATGACTTGAATTTAAAGGGAACCTAGATATATCAAATTTTACGCTTTTTCAGAACGTGAAATTATTATTAGTATTGTAATGGTTAATTTCTCATCTAAATTGCTTTCCACTGAATCCAAAAATGGTATGGAATGTAAGAATGACATGTCTAGATTAAGTTTCAACAATAAAAGTTTCAAACCCCGAGCATCTAGAAGAAAACCCGGAGAAAACCCTAAACTAATGTCAATATATGCTGTCATATCTCTCTTAATGTATTGGAGTGGAAATCCACTCTTTTGTCCACTCCTTAGGGAGCCATATTAGTGACCACTTCGTTTGGAGTGGAATCCACTCCTAATGCAGAGTTAATGTTGTTTTAACTCTCATTCTGGAGTGGAAATCCTTCAAGCTGGATGGGGTGATTACAAAATCTAGGGTTAGGGTTTAGGGGTTAGGGGTTAGGGGTTAGGGTTAGGGGTTAGGGGTTAGGGTTAGGGTTAGGGTTAGGGTTAGGGTTAGGGTTAGGGTTAGGGTTAGGGTTAGGGTTAGGGTTAGGGTTAGGGTTAGGGTTAGGGTTAGGGTTAGGGTTAGGGTTAGGGTTAGGGTTAGGGTTAGGGTTAGGGTTAGGGTTAGGGTTAGGGTTAGGGTTAGGGTTAGGGTTAGGGTTAGGGTTAGGGTTAGGGTTAGGGTTAGGGTTAGGGTTAGGGTTAGGGTTAGGGTTAGGGTTAGGGTTAGGGTTAGGGTTAGGGTTAGGGTTAGGGTTAGGGTTAGGGTTAGGGTTAGGGTTAGGGTTAGGGTTAGGGTTAGGGTTAGGGTTAGGGTTAGCAACTTTTGTCAGCATAAACGACGCATTGCATCCAACAATTGACCCATTGCTCCTTAAACCGACATATTGCATCCCTAAACCGACGCATTGTGCCCTAATATCGACGGTTTGCTACACTATAGGCTTACATTACAATTCTGATCTGGTTAACCTCTTCACCACCAACAAATTAAATATTACTCGGACTCCATTCATTGATATTACGTCATCACTTTGCTTATGCTTATCAGAATTGAAAGTCTGGTGTGATGTCATGGAGTACATTTTGTTATGACATATGGAAACAAAATACATCACTATTGAACACCAAGTACAAATTAGTAGGAACAACACGTGAGAGGGAACACCCTGAATATATGTTGGTGTTTTGGTGGAATGCTTGTCTTTTAGCCCCAGTGTTTAACCTTTTTTTTTTTTTTTTACAGAGATGGTAAATAATTAGGACCACATCGACTACCATTATAAAAGATGATTGATGGTAATAACCAGTCACCGGTTAAAACAAGATAAGTTTAAACATTTTAAAAGATAAAAATCCTCAACAGAAATAACTTATGGTGTGTTAAAACAGGAAACATGGATAGCTATTGTGCGCAATAATTACCCTTCTCCCAAAGACTTCTTGTAGTCTACAGAGGTATTCTGTTTGGGAAACTTTCAACCTTACATGCCGCCGTTGATGGCGCTATATTCAATATTAGTAGTATGTCCCTTCTTTTACTACTACATACAAATATACTGTCACTGTTTTGAAGTGAAGTGAGAAAAGGACTAAACGGAGGGTGTGTCTCGAAGCTCCTATACCCTTAAGTACATGTCACTGGACATTTCTGTACATTGCCTACCGTACTCGAGAGATAATACACGAAACTACATAGGCGGCCGCTCTGTACATGCGGTCCATAGACTGCTACGCTTGGGAGCAGTTTTGTTACTCCGAATCAAAGGCGAGTTGTCAACAAGTCAATAAACCTGTCAAGCCCAGCTGCTCGTAATCAATCATCTTGTTTTCGGAAGGAACTGCCCGAGTTTCTGCTACGCCTGGGAGCAGATTTGTGCCGAGCAAAGTTTATTCACGCGTGTCAGGTATCCAACCAATTGTTGGCTTACCGTTTTGTTGACAAAAATGCTGTTTACTGTTTAAGAAAACAAGATGATTGATTACGAGCAGCTGGGCTTGACAGGATGCATTTGTTTAAGAAGATTGATTAAAAGCAGCTGCCGTGTGACTGGGCACAACCTTGTCCAACCTTATCCGGGGCATTTCATGAGAAAACAAAACAACAGATTCATATTTGATACCGCTCCCGGGCACAGCAGAGACTCGGGCTGTTCTTTCCGAAAACAAGATTGGTTACAAGCAGCTGGGCTTGACAGGTTTATTGACTTGTTGATAACTCGCGTTTGATTTGGAGTAACTTTGTTGACAAAAATGCTGTTTAATTTTTAAGAAAACAAGATGATTGATTACGAGCAGCTGGGCTTGACAGGTTTATTGACTTGTTGACAACTCGCGTTTGACTCGGAGTAACAAAACTGCTCCCAAGCGTAGCAGTCTATGGACCGCATGTACAGAGCGGCCGCCTATGTAGTTTCGTGTATTATCTCTCGAGTACGGTAGGCAATGTACAGAAATGTCCAGTGACATGTACTTAAGGGTATAGGAGCTTCGAGACACACCCTCCGTTTAGTCCTTTTCTCACTTCACTTCAAATTTTGGAAGTGACCAGTTTCAATATTAGTAGTATGTCCCTTCTTTTACTACTACATACAAATATACTGTCACTGTTTTGAAGTGAAGTGAGAAAAGGACTAAACGGAGGGGGTGTCTCGAAGCTCCTATACCCTTAAGTACATGTCACTGGACATTTCTGTACATTGCCTACCGTACTCGAGTGATAATACACGAAACTACATAGGCGGCCGCTCTGTACATGCGGTCCATAGACTGCTACGCTTGGGAGCAGTTTTGTTACTCCGAATCAAACGCGAGTTGTCAACAAGTCAATAAACCTGTCAAGCCCAGCTGCTCGTAATCAATCATCTTGTTTTCGGATGGAACTGCCCGAGTTTCTGCTACGCCTGGGAGCAGATTTGTGCCGAGCAAAGTTTATTCACGCGCACGTCAGGTATCCAACCAATTGTTGGCTTACCGTTTTGTTGACAAAAATGCTGTTTACTGTTTAAGAAAACAAGATGATTGATTACGAGCAGCCGGGCTTGACAGGATGCATTTGTTTAAGAAGATTGATTAAAAGCAGCTGCCGTGTGACTGGGCACAACCTTGTCCAACCTTATCCGGGGCATTTCATGAGAAAACAAAACAACAGATTCATATTTGATACCGCTCCCGGGCACAGCAGAGACTCGGGCTGTTCTTTCCGAAAACAAGATTGGTTACAAGCAGCTGGGCTTGACAGATTTATTGACTTGTTGATAACTCGCGTTTGATTTAGAGTAACAAAACTGCTCCCAAGCGTAGCAGTCTATGGAGCGCATGTACAGAGCGGCCGCCTATGTAGTTTTGTGCCACCACCACTCTGTCTCGCACATTTGATTAGGGAAATAAGTTTGCGCGCGAAAATAACACAATTAACATTCTTTACCGCCATTGACCAATGGTTAGGGTTAGGTTTTATTGACCTGTTTACAAACCTTGATCAAGTTCAGTACAAAGAGTACTATTGTTGATAAACATAGAGAAGTACAACCAGGATAGTAAATATAATTATAAAGTTACAGTTATAGTAAAGATTATAAAAACATGCACAAATGATAAACACACTACCTATAGTCACAGCATGTTGCTGAAAATCACCTAGAATAAAGCATGTGTAATAAGTACATACGAAATGGATAGTTGGGTGTTAGTGAAGAGAGTACTGGGCAAACTGAATAATAGTAACAAAAACATACGCTATGACCCCTTGTATAATGTTGAAAAAAAGTAAATTTAAATCAGGGACAAAAACATACACGCAGTTATGAATCTATAATTGTAACAGTCCATTTAATTTGTTCGATATCTACCAAAATCACTGAGTGCTTTCGCACCTCTAATTGCGTATGTTTTTACTGATTGGGATACAATTATACACATTGACGGCCTTTGTCTTTAAAAATTCTTGAGAATTATTCTAATGAATTTAATAACGATACTACCAGCGTAAGTCTTGTTTGTATTTTTTTTTGTATGGGGGGTGGGCATATTTCAATCAGGGATCATGGGTGAACAATCAACAGATGGGTTCTGTAGCACGATGTTTTGTTTTGTTTAAATTCCTTGCTAGGAGACACTTTTAGTTATTTATTTATTTATTTATTTATTCAAATATATTTATACAGGATAGCCTGATCAGCAATGATACTGTTTTTCGTCAGGGTCCTGATATAACATCATACAATATAAATAATACAATAATACATTAATATGATAGACATAATAAATATAAAAATATGTACAAATAGCATATGACCAGCAGATTCAAGATATACTTTTTAAGAATTTTTAACAATATTATATTTAAAAAAGCTTCAATTTATTTCAAATCATAAAAACACAATTAAGTTTCTATATACAAATACAATATAAATATACTAACTTTTCACAAAAGAGTTGATATAGACTGGTGGTAGCTAAGACACACCATACATGTATATTAAGATGCTTGAATGATACTATAAATAGAGTAGATACTTAGACAATAGAATGTTAATTGATACAAATTACTTATAAGTACTTAATTTGTGCGATATGTTGGACACAAGACGGGGGACCAAAAAAGGGGAGAAAATTATGTCTATAATATGCATTACGACAATTTTGATGATGTGTGATGATGCGAAGCACGAGCATTGTTAATCGGAAAAAATAATAATTCGCGGCCAGACTAGTCATCATTATCAGAAGTATCATCGTCGCTGTCGATACAAATGATGTCAGGTCTTGGCACCACCGGGGCCTTAACCCTCCTACGACTGGGCCCCGGTGCCATATCTGGGTCTACTGATTGAGAAAGTCCCAGGGCCTCGAGATATGAGGGAGGCGGGAATTCCCGACTGGGCCCCGGTGCCATATCCAGGTCTAGGGACACATCATGGGTGGGTACATTGACCCAACCATTGGTACTTGGCCCCGGTGCCCCCTCAACATGATAGGGGTGCATATCTCTGAGAGGGGGCACCGGGTCCATTCCACCGTGCGTTCGCGCGTCTATTCCCTGGGCAATGGAAGCGACGAGATTTCTAATTTGGGGGGCAATTTGTTCATTCGCCTGCTGGCAAATCCGAATTTTATTTTGGGAAAGATTTATAACACGCGGAAGTAGCGCGTTGTGCCTCGCATACATCTGCAGATCATATAATGGGTTTGGTATGTCCATTCCGTCCTCAAAGAGAGGCATGTTAGCCTTTGCATGAAGGATAGTGTGGACATGAGCGGTGAGTTCCGCTACCTCTGGGGAGGCGCGGAACTCTTCCGCCATTTGTGTTTGTATTTCCAAGATACCTTGCGTCACCATATCTCCAGCGTTCAGGTGAAATCGCAGGGGCCCTTGAATAGCGTCTTGATTGCCCACGTCAAGGGCCCCTATTGCAACTTCCGCCTCCGTCTGCATAAGGTTTAGCATTGATGTCCAGTTATCTTTCTGTATTTCCACGTTGTAGCACTGTAAATTATATATGAAAAATGAAATATAAACATTACTTGTATTATTAGAAAAACAAACTGATCGCTTTAATCATCATTGTCATCGCCATGTCGCGATCCAAAGTAGTATTCATAAAAATAATGCTGCGCAAATACCGCTGAAAACTGCTTATCTACTATAGGAATGCTGGTGTAATAAATGAGAGTCAATATACATTGTGACAATTAAACAAACAAAAACATCATTATTTATAGGTATGCACGTTAACAACTTAGAAAGGGGGTGGGGACATGGAACAATACAAATGCTGTGAGTGGCCAAACAAGCTGGGTCGGGATTGGAGGAAATGCACGCAAAGAGGATGTTATGTTAGGGTTAGGAGGGGGTTAAAGGGGTAGTACAGTTTTGGTAAGGCTGAACTTTAGTAACCAAACCTAGACAGTAACATTATAAACTAATAGTAAATAACGCTACCATGTTCGAAAGGTATACAAAA